>OZJO01005780.1:0-17254 GCA_900406225.1 Acrobeloides nanus | reverse complement strand
TCTGAAAAAATTTTTCGGGGGTCAAAAAATGCGTCAAAATTAGGGGTTGTAAGTTTTAACCCCAACAAAATTATTTTTGGGGGTTTTTGACCCCCGAAAAATTTTTTCAGAATTTTTCGATGCGCGCAATCGATTTCTCGCATGATTTTACCCCTAAAAATGATCTTTTTAGGGAAAAAATTTTTTTTCGAGAGGTGGTCGCAAAGTGGACTCCCCTTTAATATCTTTCCATGTAACCTTAGAAGTTGATCCCTTGAATTTATTTCATCTATGCCTTGCCGTATTTGCGACCTATTCTTAAATTGTAAAATTTATTGTTGATGGCATTGTATTCAACTTATCACTCTGATGGTATCAACAGGTCAGTGGCTCTTTTTGTGGGCTTCTGCCATTGGTCAAGATCATATTCCATCTATAAAAAGATTCATCGCTATATTTTTGTGCTCTGCTATCAAGATGCGAAAATGGCAACACATATTCTCATATACACAAACTTTAGTCTGGAGTTGTTAATGGATGTCGTGGTAACAATCGCTTATTTTATCAATGATGGATATGAGGTGAAAAAAAAGTTTAACCCTAATGGTGTGGTGAATGTGATAGGATGTTTCGTAATCTTATGTTAATTTAATGGTTGGTGTAAATTTAAGCTAGCGTAACTAAGGGAGGAGCTTATAAAACACCTATCTTGGCTTTCGAGCCAAGACTCTTAGGAAAAGCTTCCCGCGGTTACGTGTGCTATGTTTTTATTCAAAACATAGCACATGTAACGGCGGGAAGCTTTTCCTAAGATCCTTATGGTAATAATTCGAGGTAGTTCAACTAACACATCAAAAAACATTACAAAACATCCATCACAAGATTTCTTGCATAGAGAAACCTCAGTTGAACCATTTGGCAAAAATTTAAAAAGTTAAAAATTTTGAAAAAATCACCTAAAAATCGCAAAAATTTTATTCTCACACTGTAATTGGAACAATTCTTCGTCTTAATTTTATTTATTAATTTTATTTGTATAAAAAAACAATAAAAAAATCTAAAAAATAAAATATTTTCGATTTTCAATATAGCCTTTGATTTGTGGCACAGCTTGAACTCGTTTGACATAGGCATCCAGTTCTGGGTATTTATTATAAATCTCAGGCTCATTGTATTTAATGCTAAGCAGATATTCAGCAATCATAAAATCGATCCATGAAAGTCCTCCTTTAACAAGAAAACCTGAGCCAGATTCGTTGAGGATCTTTTCGTAAGTAGGAAAATGTTTATGAGCATTCTCAATAAAAGGTTCTTTGAATTGAGCCTAAAACGTCAAAGTTACAATTTCTTACTTTGCTTGAGGATTTTTAAACAAAAATATTGATAGAGCAGAAAAGTTGTTTTGTAGTCAGGGGAATCTCTCATCTTTTAATGCTAAGCAGATTTTATCTCCCCCTCCTCCCCAGTGGCATGCCCAGTGGGGGGGGGGGGGGGGGGGGGAACAGAGAGACATCAAGGTCAGGGGAAGATTTTTCAATAGTTTTCAATTCTTGTAAATGATTTTTTCAATGAAACCTCTTATGGTTATATACAGGGTGGCCCAAATGAATCCGACACCCCAATTATAAATTGCATGATCGTTTTTAAGCTTCAAACTTATCTGAAAAAATCAACCCCTCTCCCGCACTCAGATCGAAAGATGTGGCGACGAAGCTATGAAATGATATACTAATGTGATGTACATAAGAATAACGACATACTTCATATTCAACTTCTTGAGATTTCTCATCATTAATCAAAACTTCTTGAGAAGCCGAAGAAGGAGGCTGAAAAATTGTCTAAGCCAATGAGAAAAAATTTATCATCTCGGCGGTTTTATCATTTTGAAGAGTAGCGAGAGAATTTTCTTCAGTAATTTTTGATCTCGTGCTAGGCAAACGTAAGTTAGAATTTGGATCCAATTTCTTAGCAAAATATTCTCCCAAATCCATTACAAGCTTGTTACTCCTTTAAAATGCATTATATGTATGCAAATTTCTCAGAAATATAAAATAGCAAAATTCGCCAACAAGAGAAAATTTTTGTTCACAGATTTTTGTTTAAAGTAAAGAAAAGTAAGTTACTTACTTTTTTCAAAAAGTAAGTTGGTGAGTTCAAAAGTAAGACAATTTTTTACAAATAAGACAAAATGGAAGCCCCCTATAGGTATAGGCATATCTAGGCCTAGGTTTCTTACTCATTTTTCAATCTATAATGTTCTGAAATCATTTTGAAATGTCATTTAAAATGATTTCCCGACATTTATAATTTGCTACCGAGAATTTAAACTTGTTTCAAGATCGCTTTCTCATTAGTTTTTTATTAAACAAAGTTATCAAGCTTGAGAAGATCTAAATGCACTTGACTAAGCTTTATTATCACGTGCTTGAAAGTTTTAATGACCTTTTCACATGATACAAGATACGTGTAATGGTTGTATTGGGGGTTTGGGATATGCCTTAGGCATGTAGAGACTTAGTGGTGTTACCGTGTGGGTGAGTCGCTACACTGTAATAACCTTTATTCACCTTAGTATAATAGCAACAATACTAACATATTAACAGGATGAGTTAGACAACATCACTAGAATACTACACATGATACCCTGAATTGGCTTGGGTCGAGAATGGGTGAACGGATGGCCACGCCTCTCGAGCAAGAAACGCGGATGGGTGCACTTGGCCGATGAGGCCATATGAACGTACCCATCACATACGTTTATCAAATATATGATCACTATAAAATCATATGAGGTGGAATAAAAAGTTTTAGATTTGTTCTAAGTCAATTTATATAATTAGTTGATTCTTTAACACGGGAAAGACTGTGAGAGATGCCTGTTGATATCGAAACTAAAGGATGTCAATAGTCATATGAAACAAGAAATATAATTAAAAAATTTTCTTACAATTTCCTGTGCCCTCATCCATGTATGACCCTTATCAATTTTTTCGGTTATTTGTCAAGGGCATATTTCCTAAAAGTATCGGAAAATCACCATTTTTCAAGAATAAAATGGACATAAATTAGTGAGCTTGTTTCCAAATTGCCAAACCCAAAATACCATCATTTTCCTGGGAATCTGGGCTATAATATATGATAGATACCTTTGGCTGAAATCCCCTGCAACCGACTCACAAATGTCGATCTTTGTCAGAAACCGGTCAAAAAATCAGGGTATGCCTCAAAGATTGAAATATAACTTTTTATTGAAACGAAAACCTTCGATAGGTGTACATATAAAAGTTGTAGGACAGATTTTCTTCTTTTCAACGAGTAGTCGATGAAGTCTCAAAACAATTCCTAATGGAAATATGCCCTTGAAAAATGACCGAAAAAAATTTATAAGGGTCTCACATAGATGAGGGCACAGGGAATTGTAGAAATTTTTTTATTTATTTCTTGTTGCATATGACTATTGACACCAGGGTTGCACAAATTCCCGGAAATATTTCCGGGAATATTCCCGCGTGCAACCCTGGTTGACACCCTCTAGTTTCGATATCAATAGGTGTGTCTCACAGTCTTTCCCGTTCTAAGAAATTATCTTTTAGAGTTAATAGCCCTTTTTGTTAGTAAAAAGTGTTGAGAGATAATTTGTATGCTTGAGCTGAGATAATTTGTATTCTAGGTACCGGATATGTTTATTTAAGCATATAAAAAGTGTTCAATCTAAAATGACATAAGATAAAATTAGTTCCTTGTCTCTCTATTGTTTAACATAATCAATTAGACTATAATGTTGAAAAGTTTAGTTGATTTCGATTATATAAAAGCCACTTCCTTGATTATTTCTGGATGAGGTTAATTGAGAGATTGTTTATTTCCTCATTAGGTATACATTTTTCTATATAAAGTTTATAGGAAAATTCTTAATCTAATGTTTTGATTTACATAATGAATATGATGATAAAGCCCTAATTAAAATATTTTAAGATCTTATACTAGACAAATAAAACTAGATATTTATGCCATTTTTGTACAAAAATCGAGATTTTGCTTTTAGGCCATGATCTTTATGATCTGTTTATTTTTTAAAGGAATCACACGTGGACGCGTGGTCTGTCGTAATTTTTTTTTAAAGCACAACCCTCTTGGCCCCCAGCACAACCTCACAATCCTGGTCTGTTGTAACAACAGACCAAAATAATAAAATTACCCCTCCCCCCGGCACGACCCTCTTTCTTCTCCCCCCGGCACAACCCTCTCGACCCCTCGGCACAACCCTCCGACCCTGCCCTGTCGTCACGAACCCCGCAGCCCACGTGTGAAAGGAATCACTAGCAAATTTTTGTAAAATTATATATAATTTAAAACTAAACTATAGTGTGATTTAAATCTATCAGTTCGGTATTTATTTATTTTACTCCACTACCCACAACTCAGGCTTAGTATGAACTTATTGAGAAACGGCCTCATAGACCTTAGGAATAGGTTTCTTAGGTTCAGGCATAGGTTTCTCAGGCTTAGGTGGTGGGGTAAAGTAAATAAGTTCCACCTGTTCAAATTTCTCTAGCTTTTATTTGAATCATCTTTTATATTACAACCAGATGTAAATTTTCTCCATATAAACAATTTTAGGTATTCAAATATAATTAAGCATTGTTGAAATTAATTCTTACAAATGAACAATACGTTAATAAACCCATATAGAAATGGTATCATGTATGAGACACTTCCAGCGGCTATTATTTTGCTTATAGAAAACCTAATCGGAGCATTTGGAAACATTTCTATCGTTTGGGCGACTTTGAGGAATAAGTAGGTCATTAGGCATTTCAGTTAAAAAAGGAAGCACAAAACTTAAAAAGGAAAAATGCTTAAAATCAGCACAAAATAGGAACCCTGGACAGAACAGGAGAGATCATAGTACATGACAGGACAGATCACAGCACAAGACAGATCGCAGGACATAACAGATCACAGGAAAGGACAGATCAATAGAAAATTCCTAATCTCTAAAAAAAATCAAAATTTCTAGTAAACTCCAAACAACTTGTAACTGGCTAATAGCTCTAAATGCTATCGCTGATGGAGGAACCCAACTAGCTCAATATATTTTAACGTATTTTCTATTTTCTGGCATTAATTATGTCGATCTATGGACCTGTTGGCATTTACAATTCATTCCATATATGTTCTTCTCTAGTACAATGATTATCACCATACTCGTTGGCATCGATCGATTGCTGACTGTTTTATTCCCTCATATGTAAGCTTTTTGTTCCTATAAATATCTATCAAATCTCAAAAAAATGTCATAATAAAAGAGGTTTTTAGCATATATAACAAGATCTTATATCTGATTAGTATGTCGATAATTCCTATGGGTTATAGCGCAATTTGGGCCATTATTTCCTACAGTCGTATGGTTAGTGCGGCAGATACGTAAGGATTAGTTATGAGCTGCTAATCTTATCACTTTTTGGGGCGTGGCGACAGTTGAGGACGGGCACTTGAGGACGGACATTTGAGGATGGGACATTTGAGGACGGCCATTTGTAAACGGGACATTTGAAGGCGGAATATTTGAGGATGGGTGTTATTTAGGGCCTAAAAAACATATCCCACCTTTGTTCCTCAAATGTCCGTCCTTAAATAGCGATCCTCAAATGCCTCAAGTGCTCGTCCTCAACTGTCGCCACGCCCTTTTTAGAGCTACTTCGGCTCTTATACCCCATTGAACATGGTCTAAAATCGAAAAATTTTATTTTTCAAAATTTTCAAAAATGACCCTATTAGGGTGATTTTATGCGAAAAACACGCTAGCGATGTTATTTTTGCGTAAAAATGCTTTCATTTTTTAGAAAATCGAATTTTTGCATTTAGCTTTTTGTACTTTCTTTGTCTTCAATTCGATTTTCTAAAAAATGGAAGTGTTTTTACAAAAATAAAATCGCCAACATGTTTCCTGCATAAAATTACCCCTAATAGGGTCATTTTTGAGAAAATTTCGATAAATAAAATTGTTTGATTTTAGACCATGTTAATGGGGTATAAGAGCCAAAGTAGCTCCCACTTTTTTTAGTCAAGTGATATGCACCTTGGACCAATTTGTTATTGGGGATCTTCGCACTCCGAAAAATTATATCAACATTTGTTTGAGTATTTTTATGTTGTCAACATACGCTTCTATATGGATTTTTCTTCGTTTAAAGAAAGGTAAACTTTTTGGAAAAACTATTGAAATCTAGACTCTCCAGATTTTTTTAAATTTTCTCATTTTCTAGTGCTATTTTCAAATTTACCGTATTATCTCTAATAGAAGGACATGTCCTTCTATTTTTCAACCCCCCGCTGCCCTGTCCTTCTATTAGAGACTGTCCTTATATTTTTGAACCACATTTTATCTTGAATAGATCACGAATTTTATATTTAAAAATTTCTCTTTCAATAATATCATAACAACAACAACAACAAAATTTAATGAATTAACATATATTTTTAATCATCAACGGATGCTTCACTATCATAAACGTTGTTATTCTCGTCTTCTGATAGATCAATTTCTTCTATAAGTTCGATGATTTTCTTTTCAGCTCGAGCTTGCTTCAAAAGATCTCGATCGGTCGGCACTGGCCCATCAGGCTTGAAGCAATGAATCTCATTATCTTTGCTACCACCCACAGCATTTGTAACTTCGCACGTGTTAAATGATTTTGAAATGGCTTCTTTAGGGATAGAATCCCATGCTTTCACTATCCATTCGAGGTATACTGATTTTTGGTACTCAGGTTTTCGGACACGAGAAATCGATTGGAGTAAGTCCCAAGGTCCAAAAAATTTTCATGACCTCCTACGAAAAAATTAATTTTTTAACATGGGGTACCTCGATTTAAAGGGGGTGCACGCCCAAAGAAGATAATTCAAAAAGAAAAAACCAACAAACCCGTAAAAAACAAATCACTTACTGTAATTTTCGGATCTCATACTCTTGGTTAANTCGCGTAATCAATCACTTCAAGCTTCATTTTGATAGAATATGACTTTCTTTTTTGAGATTTCTTATCGACCGTGTTATTCGACTCATCATCGGAACTGTCAAGCTCGATATCGCTCATATCTTAAAAATGGAGATTTACGACAGAGCCTGAAAAATGAAAATTTACGATAAAAATGAGAAAAAATATTTTTCAAAAGTTTGAAAAATGGAAAAGTCCGGGTACATTTCATTTAATGAAGAAATATTGAAGTAAAATTATTTCAAATTTCGAGAAATTAACGATGTTACGATTGTGGTTCTTCAGAGTGTCCTTCTACTAGAGATAATACGGTAACTCTTTTTAGTTGGAAGTTCATTTACTCGAAGAGTGATCAAAGCACTGACTATCATAATGCTCATAGAAGTTTTGGCATGGCCGGTGAGCATGGGAATCTTCACAATTTCACAAAAGATTCTTCCACCAAGCAAATTTGTTGTAGTGGGAATTTACTTAGCGACTCTATTGAATTTTGGAATGTGTTCTGATTACTTTGTCTATTATGTTTGCAGGTAGTTTTAAATAAATGTTGAGGTTTTTAATTAGATCTTTAGCACGGAATATCGAGCCGCATTTCGAAAACAATTTCCATTGTCTTTGTTCTACAAATCTGGGCAAACTTCCGTTTACTATAATACGGCTATTCATATAAAAAATTCAAAAAGTCAAACAAGATAACAAATTAAGTCTAGAAAAACTCTTCGTCTTAATTTTATTTGTTTATAAAAAAACAATAAAAAATCTAAAAAATAAAATATTTTCGATTTTCAATATAGCCTTTGATTTGTGGTACAGCATGAACTCGTTTGATATAAGCATCCAGTTCTGGGTACTTATTATAGACCTCAGGCTCATTGTATTTAATGCTAAGCAGATATTCGGCAATCATAAAATCGACCCATGAAAGTCCTCCTTTTACAAGAAAACCTGAGCCCGATTCGTTGAGAATTTTTTCGTAAGTAGGAAAGTGTTTATGAGCATTCTCGATAAAAGCTTCTTTGAATTGAGCCTAAAACGTCAAAGTTAAAATTTATTTCTTTGCTTAAGGAACAAAAATATTGACGCTCAGAGCGAAAAAGTTATTTTGTAGTCAGAGGAATCTCTCATCTGACTCTTTCCCCTCCTCCCCAGTGGCATGTCCAGTGGGAGGGGGGGGGGGGGGGGGGACAAGGGGACAATCAGAGTCAGGGGTTTTTTTCAATATTTTTCAATTCGTGTAATTGATTTTTTCCAATGAAACCTCTTATGGTTATATACAGAGTGGCCCAAATGAATCCGACACCCCAATTATAAATTGCATTATCATTTTTAAGCTTCAAACTTATCTGAAAAAATTAACCTCATGGGGCTAATTTTATACGAAGAATCGATTATGCTTATTATCAAACTATGAAAAACATTTTGATCCTAAATCAGGAATTTTTGCTTCAATAATCGCGTGTCCCTTCATGAGGGTTTGAAGCAAAAATAGCATAAGTCATGGTCAGGGAGATGTTTTTATGCTTCGAAAATGCATTTTATCGATTAATCGCATAAAGGTACCCCGGAAAATGATGTTTAAACAAAAATCCAAAATAGCTTCCCTGATCCTGACTAGCTTCTCTGACCCTAAAAAAGATGCGATCTATTGAAGCGAAAATTATCTGAAGCAGGGTCATACAAAATTTTACATAGTTCGAAAATAAGAGCAATCGATTCCTTGTATAAAATTACCCCCAGGAAATTGACTCTAGCAAATAAGTTTGTTGCTTAAAAACGATCAATTTAGAATTAGGGTTTCGGGTTCATTTGGGCTACCCTGTATATATTGTTTTAAATTTTGTAAAAATTTGTTCAAAAAATCTCAAAAATCTGTTTTTTTTTTATCAAATATACCCTTTTTTAACAGAAATAACTTTATCATACCGCATTTCCAGGAACAAAACCTAATTTTTTGTATAGATATTGCGAAAGTTCAGCAGTAACATCTTTATGAAAATCTGCAATCTCGTCGATTTGAGCACTTTCAAAATCGTCTTTGCCAGCAAGCCCTAAAAGGATTGTAGATATTTATTTATTTTCTAATGATTTACCATATTTTTTAGCAAGAAAGCGATAAATTGCATAACTTTGAGCCAATGGTATGCCATCTACCCACAAAACAGGAATTTGATTATAAGGCATTCCTAAAATAGTAATTTTGAGTTATCTTCTGAAGACAAAGAAAGTTAATATTTCGAAAAAGCTAATGTGCAAAAATTCGATTTCCTAAAAAATGGAAGCATTTTTACGCAAAAATAATATCGCCAACGTGTTTCCCGCATAAAATTACCCCTAATAGGGTCATTTGTGAGAAAATTTAGAAAAATAAAATTTTTCAATTTTAGATCACGTTCAATGGTCTATAAGAGCCGAAGTAGCTCCAAAAAATTGTGTAAATTTGACTTTACCTAGCTTTCTTGTAGGCCATTGGTCTTTTGGAATACGATCATCTTCAAATGGTACATTAGCGTATTTGAGAATAAGTCGAGCTGGTTCTCCCAAACTACGAGCATCAAAATAAGAAATTTTGTAATGGACCATTTTTCTTAGAGTTATGAATTAAGCAAATGGATTATTGTTTATTACTAAATTCTTTCAAATCGCTTTTATAACGGCTCAAATGATGACATTTTGAAATTTACTACCAAAAGGTGCAAAAGTTTAGGTCAGTTATAGTATCAAGTTTGTGATAATTATAGACAGAAAACAAAAGATGCAAAAGTTCATTCAAAAAATAATGTACAGGGTGTCCCACAGTCGATGCAACGCTCGTATTTTAGGCATAACTCAGCGAGTTGATCATAGCATAATGGCTAGGACGCTTGACTTTCATGTTATAGGTGCGGATTCAATCCCGTCAGGGTCGAAAGAAAGTTGTCATAAGCTAGAACAATTAGTAGAATCCAAATTTTTTGATAAAAATTTGTTTGAATAATCGCAAAAATCCGGTTTTTTGTTCACCCTGAAATTTGTGTTATAAATTATAGTTTGTATTCTTCGAATAAATGTTCAATAAACAGGAAATTTGGAGAGAAAATCATCGTGTACTTTTGAACCCTGGCTGGAACTCGACAATAAAAGCATGTGAAGACAGACACAATTCAAGTTATTTATATATTTTTTATTCAAATTTTATCTATGGTTAAGTATACCTTGCATTATTTTAAATCCCGTGGTCAAGGAGAATGTGCTCGATTATTATTAGCATATGGTGGTGAAGAATGGGAAGATAAGCGTTATACCATAGAAGAGTTTCGAAGAACTTTGAAAAATTGTATTCAAATCTTAATGATAACAAATTTTTTAAAATTTTAGCTATGCCAAATGGTCAGCTCCCAGTACTAGAAGCGGAAGGGAAACTTCTCTCGCAAAGCTATGCAATTTATAGGTATCTTGCTAGAAAATATGGACTAACTGGTAAAGATAACTGGGAAGCAGCGATAGTAGATTCTATTATGGATCAGTATAAGGATTATTTTGAAGAAATTCGGGACTATATTTTAACAGCTGCTGGATTTATAAATAAAGGAGATTTGGTAAAAATAAATCAATTTTAAGTCATGGGAAGGGCCTATATATGAACTTTCCTCCTATGCAGGGTCATATCCGCTCCCTAATAGTATTTAGTTTGGGGGCTTGGAAAAAATTTTTTTGCCCTATCTCTCGGCCTTCTGACCCACATTCTACGTCCTCTTACAACCCCCCCCCCCCTCAGGTGAAAAACCTGGGGTCTGCCCATGTATGCTGATGATTCCAATACTTTTATAAGGCGAAATGAAGCTATTGAAAATAATTAATGCCACTTTTTAAGGACACACTCCGTGAAAAACTCTATGTTCCAGCATCAGCAAAATTCTTTCCAATTCTCAAAAATTACATCAAAGAAGCAGGAAATGGTTATTTAACTAAAGGTGGTCCAACTTGGGCGGATTTCTTCTTTGCAGAAAATTTTGATGGCTTGAAACATTTAGTTCCTAACTTTTACGAAGACCATCCTGAATTTAAAAGGCTTAATGAACAAGTTCATTCGCTACCACAACTTCAAAAATATCTCCAATCTCGACCACAATTAGCTTTATAATGACACACACATGAGCAATATCATATTTAAAAAAGGCATAAGTCTTTTATTGTAACTTCAAAGTATTCTTTTGTAACTTCTCGGTGGTAACTTCAAAAATGTTTTTGTAACCTCAAAAGTATTTTATTGAACTTTAAAATGTATTTTTTGTAACTTTATAAAAAAGGTCGTTTTATGAAAATTTTGGCAGTTTTTTTATTAAATCATGTTGCACAAGTTTCGTAAAAGCATCTGTTCACGCTCTTTGTTATGGTCCCTCTATAATGACACATCGAAGGGTTGGCGATACTTGCGCATTTACATTTGCACATGAAACATTGCGCACGTACATTTGCAAACTTTTGCCAGATGTCCGATTTTTGGCATCTGCGGCACTTCGAATTTCGATGTGCTCATTGATCTTCCCGAAAATAGGGCTGGAACTTCCTCACCGGCTTCTTGTAGCTTCAGCGATTTGAATTCAATTTCCTCGCATTTAATTTTATCAAATAAACCGAATCCAAAGTCTTTTGAACTGTTCGTGCCAATAACAACTTGGTAAGATGCCTTTCTAACAATCTGGAATTCAACTGGCACTTTTAATTCGAAATTTTGCGCATATGCATTTGAGCATTCATTTTTGCGCAGGTGCATTTGCATGTAGCATTTGTGCATGTACATTTGCGCATGCACTTTTGCACATGTGCATTTGCGCATGTACATTTGCGCATGCACTTTTGTGCAATTTTTTAAGTGCATGCGCAAATATTACATGCGTAAATGCACATGCGCGAATGTTGCACGCGCAAACGTGAATGCGCAAATATTACATGCGCAAATGTTACATGAGCAAATGTTGCACGTGCAAAAGTGAATGCGCAATGTGCATGCGCAAGAGTGCATGCGCAAATGTGGGTGCGCAATGTTTCATGCACAAGTGTCGCTAACCCGCATCGAATGGATAAATTGTGTCTTATCCGACTGTTACTGTTTCGAAACCACTAGAATCTCGACGAAAACGCGGCCGGCCTCGTAAGGCCACAAAGGCATTGGTTAAAGATTAATTTTTCCAAACCATATATTTTTATATCGTTTTTCCCATTTTTAATTTGCTTTTTTAAATAAAGTTACTAAAAATACTTTTAGAAGTTACAATAAAATACTTTTGAAGTTATAAGAAAAAACTAGAGCCTTTAAAAATTATATATCTTTTAATAGAAAAATGTTTTGTTCATTTTTGTACATTTTATTTCGAATTTATTTTAAAATTGATAAAGATATAATTCTATTATTCCTTTGTTAGTATAGATTTACATGTGAATGTAAAAGAATTTTACTTTAAAAAATGGCCTTAGAAAATTAAACCAGTACCGGCTCATGATTTACTCATCTGTGATGGAAACTTTGAAAATCTATTGTGGCGTTATAAGTTTTTCCGGTAGTGTATGCAACAATTGGAAAATATTTTTCTATCGATTCTGATAAACTTGATACATGATATTTTCACCAGGACACTGTTCTTATCAAAAATTCATGTGACTATCATCATATAACTAAATTCAAATCAGAAAAAGCTTTACACTTTAAATAAAAAAAGTGTGATCAGAAATTTTATTGTTTTTTTTGGCGATGTGACACTTGCGGACGGATTTTTGTGCACGGAACGTTTGCGGACGGGACTTTTGCGTATTTATTCATTTTGATTGAAAATAAAAAAGTTGTCTATGTACAGTAATTATATAATACACCCTCCTTCATCCGCAAAAGTCCGTCCGCAAGTGTCACACCGCTGTTTTTTTAGCTATTATGCAGAGTATTTCTTTATTTAACTTATTCATTTTCTATTTAACATTATTTACACATCTACTAAGCTGTCAAGATTATCGTGTATTAGATTTTGGTGCGAAGGGTGATGGAAAATCTGACGATACTCTAGCGGTTAGAGCAGCTTTAGCAGCCGCTACCAGTAGTAATGGAGGAAGAGTTATCTTTGATTCTGGATACTCGTTTGTTACTGGTGCTTTAAATATGACCAATAATGTTATCCTGGACATACGGGGCACCATTTTAGCCAGCCTTAATGCTAGTGATTATCCTATTGTTCTAGTAGGACCATGGTATGATTTGTTAAATATCACTCATGAAATTTGGTTTAAAACGAGTTAATTAAACATTTTTATTCAAATTCGACAAGAATTTTTGTTGTGTTAGTTAATTTTCAAAAAGTTGTCTTCTTCGAACGAAACAATAAAAAGTGGTGACACGAGTGTCCCTGATTTTCAATTTGATTTTTCTACCGTATTTTCAAAATCTGGTTGACTAAGGCTGATCGGCTAGATGAACTGATCCTGGGTTGGTCAGTTGGATGGGCTGATTGGGTCGGTCGGCTGGGCAGGTCGACGGAGAATCGATTGAAAATGCATGCCTGATCCTGATTCAGGGAAGGGGTTGACATTCGGAAATACGCGCAATCGATTCCCGGCCTAAAATTAGAAACGGCGTTTTTCATTAAAAAACAGAATTTAATTTTCGCTTCAATATCCCCAACCCTTCTCTGAATCAAGGTCTAGCATGCATTTCAACGTTTTCATTTTAAATACAAAAAATGAAAAAGTCGAAAAATTCCTAATTACACCACTATAACTAAGTAATATAGGATGTATTATGGATTGGTGAAGCAACCATTAATCGCTAGTTATAACGCCACAAACATTACAATAACCGGTGGAGGTACAATTGATGGTCAAGGACCATATTGGTATGCTTGTAGGAATAACGCTACCGCTCCTCCTTGCTATCCATATGGAAAGTAAGAATTGAAATTAATTTTAAAAAACATAGATGAAAATTAAAAAATTTAGTCCTATGCTTCTAGAACCCAAATATTCTTCTAATATCCGTATCGAACATTTAACATTCAAAGATAGTCCCCATTGGACCATACATTTAGCCTATACTTCTAATGTCTATATAAACAATATCACAGTAACTTCTCCAGTTGCGCAACTTATTTCAGATCATCTTGGTTTGAACACGGATGGGGTCGATATCGATTGCAGTGTAAATGTTACTGTCGAAAATAGTTACATTAGTACAGGTAAGGTAGCAAAAAATAGGCTTAGGCCTAAGCCCAAACTTAGGCTTAAGCCTAAGCCTAGGCTTAGGCCTAAGTTTAAGCCTAGGCCTAAGTTTAAGCCTAGCCTAGACTTAAGCTTAGGCCTAACAAGGGAACTGTCAGACTGGAAAGATGCGAATTTTTTCCAAAATTAGCTAAAACTGTTCCTTATGGCCTAAAATGACGGGGGAAAATCGAAAAAAGTGCAATAGAGGCTTCCCCGAAGATATAGAGCCCTCAGAACATCGAAAAATAGCGTTTTCTAGAGTTTCTGAAGGAAATGGGGGACTCGAAAAACACCTTTATCGAGCTTGTTTTTTCGCAAAAACTTCATATTTCACCATTTTTGACTATGCCCAACAATTTCTAAGCGTTTTTGGAATGATTTGAAAAAATTTCAAAAAATCTACTTTTTTGACCCCTAGGGGAAGCCTCTATTGCACTTTTTTCGATTTTTTCCCGCCATTTTAGGCCATAAGGAACAGTTTTAGCTAGTTTTGGAAAAAATTCGCATCTTTCCAGTCTGACAGTTCCATTGAGCCCAAACTTAGGCTTAAGCCTATCCTAGGCTTAGGCCTAAGCTTAACCCTAAGCTCAAGCGTAGACTTAAACTTAGGCCTAAGCTTACGACGTATACTCGGTTTGATCATAGGCATACATGGGCACACCCCAGGTTTTATACCTGAAAGAGAGGGGGGGAGGTTGAGCAAGCCTGCTCGTTTAGACTAATTCTTATTTTTTAGCCGACGATGCAATAAGTATAAAAAGTGGTATTTATGAAGACGGTCTACTCTATGGACGACCTACAGAAAATGTTTTAGTCAGAAATTTGACAATCGGATTCTCGAATGGCATTGCTTTTGGATATGAAACTTTAAATGACATTCGGAACATAACCTTCCAAGATATCAGTTTGAATGGATCATTACATGGAATTCACATAAAATCCCAATTAGGAGAAGGAGGTATGATAATAAGTCCCAACTTTCTGGGAACCATTGGTTCAAACCCATACATATGGAATCCCCTGGCCCCGGAGCGTTGGGCATGCGCAAAAAAGCCCCAGAAATTTGGGAGTAACTCCTGTTGTGCATGCGCACCCCTTATCCCTTCTGAAAATGAATAGGAAGAGAAAGAGGCAGGAATCAACCACAGAATTTTCCCCTCTAAGGCACCATTTATACTTCCGTCGCGACGCGATAGTGCATTGTTGTGTCGCGCGACACGTTGCGCGACGCGTCGCAAGTTAGCGTTTATAGTCTGTCGCGCGATAGTACTTGGTTTGAAAATACGTTTCTCCTTCAACAAGCCTCGATGGTGCAGTGACAAATCAGTAGCTTAGTGATCACAAGGTTGCAGGTTCGAATCCCGCTTGGAGCCAAATTTTTTGCCGTGTCGCATCGTGCGACAGCAACTATAAACGACATTGGAAAAATTGTTTGCACTATAAAACTATTTGCCTCTCGACGAAAGTATAAATCCTGCCTAAAGATTACAATATGGTAAAAAATTTTTTAGGAATAATACAAGATGTAACATATTCGAACATACAAGTGATCAATACATGGGTTGCTATCGAATTCAATATGTACGTTGATAGTAACTCAAACTATACAGCTCTTCCTAAGATGAAGAACTTAATCATCGACAACGTATATGGAGAAAATGTCAGCTATGTCTATAATATGATGGGCATGCCGAATAGTCCTATTCAAAATGCCTATTTTAGCAACATCAATTTTAAGAACATAACAACAAGTGTCTCTCGAAAATGTCAACATATTATAGGAATGTGTGATAACACAACTTGTCCTCCGTGTTTACAGACAGAAACATGCTTTGATGCTAGCAGCGATTGTACGACATATTTGGGTTATTGTAATCTTCAAGCATACCGTAAGCATAAAACGACTTTGATTTACAAAACATAGGTCGGCAAGGTGGGAAGGGAGGGAACCCCCGATGAGGTGATCCCCCTTCTGTTCGGCGGGGTTCATGAGGTGGTCCCCTTCTGTTCGACGGGGTCCATTAGGTGTCCCCTTCAATTTTGGGTCCATGAGTGAGTGGGTCAGGGGGAGGTTCCCACCTTGCCGACTTATGATACACAAATTTCTAGGTGCTCTACTGTGTGATAAATGTAGAAAAACATGCAATCTATGTCAATCATGTTAATTTAAGGAATCAAAACAATGATCGGGGTCTACAGGGTGCGGCAAAAATACGTGACGGAATATTACCTATGTATATTTTTAGCAAACTGACATAACATTTTATTTCCAATGACAACAAAAGAAAGCCGAGACAAACTGTATTAGAATATTTGTTTAAATTTCGAAATATCCTCCATTTGCTTGAACGCAGGCCCGAAGTCTTTTTCTCCAATTGTCGACTGAGGAGGCGAGCACATTCAGGTCAATTCTTTCCCAAGCTTCTTGTAGAGCGGCCTTCAATTCTTCGATTGTTCTGAATTTTCTTCCGTAGATTGCTGCTTCGAGGATCCCCCAGATTGCGTAGTCGAGCGGATTGAGGTCGGGCGAGTTCGGAGGCCATTGACCCGGATGCTTCTTGCTGATGTTCACCGAGATGAAATCCGGAAAATTGTCACGGATCCAATTCTAAACTTCTTCGGCTTTGTGGCTTGGGGCTCCATCTTGCTGAAAGCACCAGTGTCGTCGTCCGAAGGGTCTTCTGGCCCATGGTAGAAGAACGCGATCCAGAATCTGTTCACGATAATATCGAGACTTCACTTTCACGCCGGTTCAACGAAGACGAGTGGGGACTTTCCATCCGGAGTGATCGCCGGCCACACCATCACAGACTTCGGAAAAGCTCTTCTTTTGACGATTCTTGCCGTTTTCTTTCTTCCTCATCCTTTTCGATCGGCGGATGTTCCTAATTCATTAAATCGCTTTATTGCTTTCGAAACTGTTGAATGAGGAAGTCCAAGTTCTCTCGAAATTTCCATAACTTTCTTCCGTTTGAACATTCCGAGGATTTCGATTCGCTTTTCTTTATCGCTCATTTTAACTAAAAATAAAAGTAACCAATAGACAAATAAAT
>OZJO01005779.1:0-13985 GCA_900406225.1 Acrobeloides nanus | reverse complement strand
TATAAATCCAGGTCATTTTTGGGTACTAGTGTGAAACAGGGGAACCAAGTCGTTTGATTTTTCGAAACTTGCCATTTCGAAACGTTTTTTTTATGTTTTTGAGGATTTCTCCGGAAATACAAAGTCAATTCTGATAGTTTTGGTGCCGTTAGAAAGCTGGAATTCGTAGCAACCGCATGACATCAAAATCATGCCATAATTATGATATTTTTTTATACTAATTATGCAATAATTCTTTCTCAACCAGAAAGAGTTATGGCATGATTTTGGTGTCATTCGATTGCTATGAAATCCAGCTTTCTAACGATACCCAAACTATCAGGATTGGCTTTGTATTTCTGGAGGAGAAATCAGCTCAAAAACATAGAAAAAACGTTTCGAAACATCAAACGACCTTTATATGGACTTTAAATTAAAAGATAAATAATTTAACACTTTTAATTAAAATTCGGAACGACAGCAACCATTGAAACATAATAAAAATCACAGATGAAAGACCAAATTTTCGGAAAAATTTTTTGGTATCTTCGTTCTCATTTCTAGTCAAAATGAATCGCTGAATACACGGTGATCCAGGAGATCATAAATGTGGCGAATGCTGCACCAAATCCTTCTTTAGCCATTTCCATAAAACCACCCATCTCTTCATCATCTAGCTAAAAAACTCAAATTTTTAAATGATATAGAATGCTCGAAAAACGAACATTTTGATAGCTAGTCACGTAGAAGTGTCCGGTAAACGTGGAGATAGCCAAATACAGTAAAATCGCCAGTATTCCCTTCAGTGGTGTAATACCCATGGCTATTCCAATCACGAGTGAAAGTATTTGACGTCCCCAGTAAAGTACATCCAAGATTTCATCCTTGTCATTCCAAGCCGCATTTCTCGATAGGGCCTTGTAAAACTAAAATAGCTATATGGCTTATTGAAATTCTTGAAAGTCAAAGAAAAAAGCCCCAAAAAACACGAATGAGAAAATCCAAGTGTTCCAAAAAACGGCCACCTGGTAAATTTTTCTCCAAAATAAGTTATTAGGGGTATTTTTATGCGAGAAATCGATTGCGCGCATCGAAAAATTCAGCTAAAAATCGTTTTTAAAACCCTTGAAAACGCCTCCCAGATCATGAAATATAAGATTTTCATATTTTTTTGTATTAGTGTTTTTTTGAAACACCCTCTAAATGAAACTTTTGTCTCTTTGTAACTTTTCACAAAATAATTTAGCTTATAACACTCACCGTTTGGAGAACTGTAGACGTCTCGTCCGTTTGCTCAATTTTTCTCGGCATTTGGGAAACCTTAAGAATTTTTGAGCTAGTTCACTTGGTGGGAGGCACTTATCATGGTCAAAAAGTCGAAATTTTTTCATTTAATTCGGCAAAAAACATCCTATTAGGGGTATTTTTAAGCAAAAAACACATTTTTTCAACTTTCTTCGCCCGATTGCATGATGAAGAGCGTTTTTGGCAAGCCCGACTAGGCGTTCGTAGGCACCGCCAAAGGGTGATAATTCCGGAATGAACTTCCCAGGTAATCCCTTCAGTAGCGAAGTAGTGATTCTTGGACGCTTCAACTAGTACGTAAAAAACTTTTTTGACCATAATAAGTGCCTCCCAACAAGTGAACTAAATTTGCATAAACAAATAAAAATAAGATATTATCAACGCTTATACGTCACAAATTTTCATAAATCAACAACAAAAAAGTTTATAGTAACACAACATATATACAGACATAACAACAAATGATCAATTTAGAAGATATTTTTGGTCGGTTTGTACACGCCGTTCTCCAACACCACCATGTTCAACTTGATTTTCCTTTGCATAAAAGCCACCACCGATTCTAAACTAGGTGCGGGCATTCCTGGGCTCACTAGTAATTTGAAGATTGAAAGCAATCGATCGGCTGTTACTGGAGGCTGTGCTGTTGGCGCATTTGGCTGTTGAGCAAGGTTGATTTTTAGCTAAAAATTTCTCGCGGTTATCCAACAAAATACAAATTTACTAGGTTTCGAGTATACGCCCAATATTGTTCGAGTTGATCAACCGCGGGATTTTTTGGTTCCAAGTCTCCACCAACTTCTTCGACTTCCTCTTCGATTAGATCATCCCGATCTTTTTGCTCAGAAATCTAAAAATTTTCTGTGAGGCACAATATCTTATACAGGATCTTAAAGGGAGGGGAGAGGGTGACTTTTACCACTTATTCTCGGTGAAAAATTTTTTTGTTGAAAAAACATGTTTCTAGATCCAAAAATGTTTGATTTTTGCTTCAATACACCGATTTCTTCCCTGAAACAGGATCAAGGAAGCGCTTTCACGGTTCGGGAGTGTCGATTCCCCGCCTAGCAAAACATAAGAATCGACAGTTTTCTCATAAAAATCCGAAAATGTTTGATTTTCGCTTCAATACATCCACCCCATGCCCTGAATCAGGGTCAAGGAAGCATTTTCACGCTTCGGGAGTGCGCGCAATCGATTTTTCGCATAAAATTACCCCTAGAAACATGTTTGTTCAACAAAAAAATTTTTCACCGAGAATAAGTGGTAAAAGTCACCCCCTCACTTTAAAAACAGTAAAATTACATGTCTTGCAAATAGTTCTAAAGCAGCAGTATCGCTATTCAATGTCCAAGTATCACATAAAGCACCCGCGAAATTAGCCGATTTTAACACACCCTTATTGCACCACCAATCAACTCGTCGTTTCGTTTGGCGATGGGCCATTTCGGTTTCTTTTGCTATTTCATCCAGATTCCAAGTGTCTAAAAATTATGCTAGTAAGCACAAATTTTGTGACATTTTTTCATGTCATGAAAATGAGTTTACCTTTTTCTAAGAAAAGTAATAAAACTGCAGCATGTCCCAAAGGTACTTCTAGAGAAATCTGAACTCCGGATAATTCAATATCGAGATCAACCATAACTCCATATCCAGTGTACCATATCAGCGTCCTTGAAGCTTTTTGTTCTTCAAAATGTTTCTTATACGAGGAGAGGAGTTCAGCGAAAACCTCAGGGATCTAAAATACAATTTTAGTCAAAGTGTTATATAGCAGTAAAAATCTGACCTTAAAGCTTTCAGCAACAATTTCTGGCCAAAATTCGGCAGAAATAATTCGTGTACTGATCGGTGTAGGCTAAAAAAATTCAATAAACTACTATCAACTTTTTTATAAATGCATACAGATGAAGTTGACGCAACTTCATAAATTCTTTGTGAATCTTTCATATCCCGTAACATTACTTCGCACTGGTTCAATTCGCCTTCCGTGAAACGCTTTTTCATCATTTCCAAATATACAAATTCTGAATGCAGCTAAAAATTGGAGTGATAAAAAATAATATAAAATATGTATCTAACATTCTTTTCCCATGCATCATTAATCAAACGTTCTGCTAACAGTTGGCGGTATTCTTTCACGAACAGATCTTTACTGCCATAAATCGAAACCAACATATTGAAAACGTCGGCTGATTGGCGGAATAACTTGCTTTCACCTAAATACATTTTGAGCTGGACGGAAAATTGAGTACACGTGGTGACGCCATCCCCATTTGTCCAAGTGTGAAATTTGCATTTTTCACAATGCTAGGCAAATTCCTGGGGTAAATGGCCATTTCTTCCTGTCCGAATATTTCAAAAAATTTTGTATCATGTAATTTTGTACTATGTAATTATCCTATAAAACCACCCTACATGGATTTGCATCGATAGGATCAGGCCGCCATGAAAACCACCGATTTTCCAAATTATCTTCAGCCATAAGAACATATTCATCATTGACCGAAGCCAGCTGTTCCTCATCAAGAATCATTGATGCTCGATTTAAATTTTTCAATTCTCCAGGTCGTTCCGATGTGATAAATGTTATTATACTGCGCATCGTGTCCGGTCGAGCTCTACAAAAATATATTCGCTATTTAGCCATCAAATTGGACCTTACGTAACATAATCTCGAATCACTCGACAAACTTTATGTACAAGCACAAACGAAGGATCAAACAAAGTCAAACATTCGACAGTTTTTGCATAGCCTTTAAGGATATCATGGGTGTTTACTCCTGAAATTGATATATAAAAATTGGCACTTCTATAGACTAGCGGTATACAGTCTGTTGTATGCTTATAACATCACCCAAATTTTTCGCATGTGTATTATAATGCATAATGGTAAGAAACCCATGCCTAAGCCTAAGGCCTAAAATATGAACCGCCGCTCGCCTTCAGATTCGTGTTCAGCGACCCCAAAAACCTAGGATATACCATGGTTTCAAAAATTGAATCGAAATTTCGCTACTATGGCCACTCCGGGTTCGAGATCGTCTCTTAAAGATTTTTTTTCATGGAGAAAACCAATAAACGAAATAGTAATATAAAAAATGAACGGTATGACGGTAAAATATATAGTATAACCGCTAATCTATAAAGTATCTAAAAGAATGATGGCATACCAACATGCAACAACCGGTTATTGATATCCTTGACAAGTTGGGCCAAAAATCGGTCTCTACCATACCAATCTAGTTGTTGCATAATTACACGAAGTTTACCAACAGTAATTTTAGTCTTTGGGAAATGTACGATGACTAAATCGAAAACCTAAAAAAGCATTCGTGATATCCATGATATCAAATTCCAACAAATTACATGCAAAATCATTTGATTGATAAAAGCTTTTTTACAGTAAATACTCAGAGATGAATGCAAATCAGTGAATTGAACATCAAAACTTTCGGCCCAGTTTTCCACCATTTCCATGCACTAAACAAATTTCGATACTTATGTATAAACTTCGCTACCATTTAGGAGGAGGATGTCAACTGCATAAAAATATGCAGTTGAACCCCCAAATTATGCATTTGACATCCCCTCTAAAACACCAAAAATATGATTTGCTCCATGCTAAACAAAAACGAAAAATGCACAAAGATAAAAAACTATTCGTCATCTGAGTAAAAAAAGAGAATAGCTTGTATCCATTGGTAGCTTTGTTTTAGCATAGAACAAATCATATTTTTGGTGTTTTTAATTAGAGGAGTGTCAACTGCATAAGTACCCAAAAATTTCTTGAGCACAAAAACCGTACTGTATTAGTTTTCGGCAAAATGTTTTCATCCGTTAAATCCATACACAGCTGCTCCATTTCAAAGTTTACAATCTGTTTTAGAGCCAAACAAACAGATTCTTTCATCAAGTCATGTATGTTATACGTATATTCATAGCAACTATAAAATATAATAAAATAAAAAACAATCTATAAAGCTTTATCAAAAGCCCTCTCTCTCCAACTTAAAATCAATAGTACTCACAGCAAATTCAACGTCTCCTTCAAGCAATTCATAAAGTTGACAATTTTCTTTTCTTTATCCATAAACCATTTCTCTTTCTTTATAGCTGGGTTTGAACAATAGTCGTCTAAAAAAAGGGGGCAGAATTTTTTTTGGGTAAAAAAGTGTAACTCACCTTCTAAATCGCGAAAAATTGAAAAGTGATGCTTTAATACACGAATGAGGATTTCTTTAAATAAATTTATGGAATACTGAAATACTTCATTGAAGAGATGTGGCCAAACACTAAAAGAATCTCCATATTCAGATGCAATCACTTTTTCTAGCTAAAAATATCAATTCATAAAATGAGACAACAATAATGCAGGGTTCTCCCTATAAAAAATTGTAATTTTATTATTTCTATGTTGACAGAAAAATTGTATTTCCAGCGACAATGCTTGTTTATAGACTGAAAATGCTCCGATAATTACGATTTTTGTGAAAAATCGTCAAATTTGGTCTTTTTTTAATGGAAAATTTTACTTATGCACTATCTCCCCCAGACTGAAAATAAAATAAAAATTAATTTTTCATCATTTTTAGGCTTTGGTTTAGACCTAAGCCTAAAAAGATGAAAAATTGACACTATCCCCGCCTCTAGGGGGAGAGGTAGTGCATAAGTGCGAAAGATTTTGACGGTCAAAAATACAACTCAAGAAAAAATCGCCAAGGGGGGGGGCGATTTTTCGACTCCGCCCAAAATAAAATCCTAGATACGCCACTGTTATATGATAAAAAATTTACCTGCTCAATCGTTTTTCCCAAACATTTGATCATCCTCACAAATTCTACACTACATTGGTAACGCTCAAGTTGTCGTAATAGAATCAAATGTTGATGAAATTGAGCCCGAAATGATGACCGAAGAACATCTCTATAAATTTCATGGGGCACTTATTCGGAATACTCCCCTGTGAAGATCCAAAAAGGGCACAAAAATGTGCGAAAATCATAAAATTCATGCCATAAAATTTGAATTTTTGAAAAAATTTTTAAAAAATTCGACATGAATTTTGATAATTTAATCCAGGGATGCCAAGAAAATTTGTTTTAAAATCAGCAAATCTTAAAATCAGATTTTTGGAGCATAATGCTAATTTTCCATTATATTTCTTATAAAATTTGACAAAATTTCGCATCTCAACAATCAGATTTGACACTAAAAAATCAGTATTTTGCCAGATTTTTGACATCTCAAAATCAACATTTGTTGAAAAATCAGGTGGCACCCATGATTTAACTCATTTTGTGTTTTTTCTTCTTTTATCTCCACGGGGGAAGAGGGCATTACGAGTAAGTGCCTTTCATGATTTTAATATCCAACTTTACTAACCTGATAACATGATTGACCATAAACTCAACATCGGCTTTCTTCGTTTCCTTCACCGGTTTCAACAACACCCGAAGTCCTCGGTTCTTTTTCAACTCACCAGATTTCAAAACAAACGGATTCAAAATCACTTTCATTGACATTCTTGAAATCTGTGAGCCTTGAAAAAACATTAAACAAAACTGCATTTAAAAATACAAGCTGGTGAAACTCGTTTCAATAACCAGATCACCAAAAGTATAACATTTATAGATAAAATACCAAACACATGTAAAAAGTCCAACACTAGTTATATTTAAACAATTATAGGGTGTATAAAAAATTGGAATTTTGGCAATTTTTTCATGTTTTTTCGACCCCCCCCCCAGTAGCAGTCAAAAGTTTTTTTACCCAAGCGTAAAAAATACAAAAAAACGAATTTTTTTTTAAGAGATCGATCAAAACCTGTTTTTCTGTAGGTTTATATAGGCGTTTTATACAGAAAATACAAAAAACGGTACGAGTTTTACACTTTTTACAGAACTTTTTCCCTAATACCCCCGTTTTTACGGCGGTCAAAAGGGTTTATCCAACATTTATTTTATATTTTTCCATACAAAATTTGTACTTTTCACAATATGGAAATGCGCACAATCGATTTTCCGCATAAAATTACCCCCGAATAATTTTTAGAATTGTTGAAAAAATTTCCGATCGAAAAAGACATTAAAAAATAGCCAAAATTCCGGTTTTTCGATACACCCTGTACTACTCATAAAAATTTATTCAACTAATCATCTGAAGCATTATATACAGACAGATAAATGAATAGATAAAAGCACCAATAAATTATTCTTGAGCAAATGTAGCATTTTCATGACCCGTATCTTTTCCTTTAAGCACCACAAAGTTGGTATCAATATTAGCTTTCGGCTTTTCTATCATACCTAAAATTATGGGCTTAAAAATTCAACATTGCAAAAATTACCCATCGTTGCTTGGAATCTTTCCACATCTTCCTTTACAGTATAAATGGAAACCAAGAACATTATTGCACTTACAACGACTGCCGCAATCGGAATATAGAAAGCAGTGAGAAGTGAATTAAAATGGGCTTTCGCTGATCCATCAGTTCCTCGAATAGCATCAGAGACCTTAAATGAGATATTCAATACAATTAAAAATGAAAACCCACAGCTCCGATTATCCATGGTCCAGAAGCATCACCGAACAAATGCGAAATTGAAATCTGTAAAGCGCTTGCAGTACTCCTTCTATGAGGCAGAACAGTGTACTAAAATTAAATCATTTCACCCAAAAATGGTCCATTGTTGAATTTTTGGCTCATTTTTGAGTTTAAAAATGGGTTAAAAATTGAATTTTTGTCTCAAAAATGGTCCAATGTTTAATTTTTTNAAATTAAATCATTTCACCCAAAAATGGTCCATTGTTGAATTTTTGGCTCATTTTTGAGTTTAAAAATGGGTTAAAAATTGAATTTTTGTCTCAAAAATGGTCCAATGTTTAATTTTTTTTAACTCAATTTTGAGCAAAAAATTAGAAAAACTCAAATTAGCAAAAATTAAGCATAAAAAATGTTCGAAAAGATGGAAAAAAGCTATTTTCGAGGAAAAATCAAAAAAAATTTTTTAGGTGTTTTTTGGCCTTTTTACATAAAAGGCCAAAAAACACCCAAAATTTTTTTTCGATTTCTCCTCGAAAACAGTTTTCTTCATCGTTTCGAACATTTTTAAGTTTGTCAAAAAATTTTTTGCGATAATAGCTTGTTCAAGACCATTAACATGTTCGCCTTTTTTCGGTTTTTTTCAACTTTTTTTCGGTTTTTCGACTATTTCGGTTTTTGCGACTTTTTTTGTTCCTACCATTAACATGTCCGTAAGTATAGCCCAGTTCAGACAGAGAAAAGTAATAGCGCAAAAGATTAAGACCCATGAAAGTCCTGGTAAGTGTGCAATCGTATGTAGTCCACCAAATAATGGGGCTATAGCTAAAACCGATCCAATTGCACATAAAATAGCATCGGCTCGAACGGTTTTAATACGTCGAAAACAGAATTTGCCTTCTTTCCATAGCTAAAAATAACAAACAAAAAGGAGCTAATTTTCTCATTATTAAACAATATAGTTGGAGACACATTAACATTTTTTGACATTTTTTAGTACAAGCATCCCAATGGTTTCCTAATTCATTTACAGAACAATTTTTGTTAAAAACGATCAAAATTTGATCAAAATTGAGGGTATAGACTTGAAAAAAGATCAAAATGGAGGGGGGTCTACTTATAGATCTAAGGGAGCCTTATCGAAATACAAGTGAGTTTTCAATCGTAATCGAGTAAAAACTAGAAGTTTTGACGATCACAATTTCCGATCTCTACTAAATTGTATCACATAAAATCAGGTATAAATATAAAAAACGTAAAATATTTACCTTCGAAATCATAGTAGCTACCACAACGCCTAATAATCCGGCTACGCATGTAAGTGCACCAAAAATGAGATCAACGCTAAAAAATCTTTTTTGGTTTTTTCGACTTTTTCGACATACGATGGATCCTTAGGAATGTCATCGCCATTTTCACATGTAGATAATATAGTTGTATTTGTAGTAACGATAGGCATCACTGTAGACGGTGCTAGGGTTGTTGTAGAACGACTATCTTTTTGCCATTGATAAGCATAGTTCACTGCCGTTGGAGCCCACCATGCTAATGTTCCCGTGACAAAAGTAACTGCTGTAAAACCTAAAAAACAAAAGGTTAACAGATACAGTAGCGACCAAAAGTATTGCCCCAAAGGTCTAATTTGAGGGAAAACAATTTTTTACTATCATCAAAAGAGACCAGACAGAAACTGGTTTTTATATTCTATCAAAAAAGGAAAAAACCGCTTCAGATTTCGAAATTTCCACTTTTTTCAACGTTATTTTCATATATCCCAATACTTTTTTAATCGCTATTGTATAACAATAAACTGATTTTCCGCTTACCAAGTGTTGCCGAAATATACGTCTTGCTAGAAATTCAATAAGTTTAATATACAGAATAAGAAAAAATGAACTAACTGTTTTAATAAATATCCAATATCTTTTATATAGCTTGTTCTCATCACTACCATTGTTGCTCCGGCGTTCTTTTCAGCTTGGCCGCGTTCAGGTTCACGTACAATAAATATCAGGCAAAATATGCAAATCATTCCAAGAGCTGGAGTTACGCGAAGACCCCACTGCCATCCATCCACGGCTCCCCATTGAATAGCCAGTTCTGCAACTTTCGATCCAACCATGTATCCTAATCCACTAAAAATATTTTTACTTTCACATTTACAAGGGAATCATGCCAATTGATGGCGCGATTTTTCAAAAAATTTTTTATACCTGCCTACTGGAATGGCTATATAAAATAGCATGAGAACCTTGCTACGTGTTGTTGAAGTGAACATATCCGCTAAAAAATAAGATGCTATAAACAAGTGCATTAAAACTTACATAGCATTGCAGGAGCAATAGTTGAGTAAGAAGCTTCACCAATACCGACAAGGCCTCGACAAATCAAGAAATATACAAAATTCTAAAAGACAGTGAGGGTACTAGTTCGGAATCCGCACTTTAAAAAATTTGTTTTGAAAATGACCATTTTAGGGGTAATTTTATGTGCTGAATTCAAAAATCGCACTTCCAAAGTTTGAAAATGCTTCCTTGGTTATGTTATGACAATACTCGGAATGGGTCTGATTTATCATAAATGTTCTGATTTTGGTCAACAGAAATTGCCTATGTCTGATTTTGGATCAAAAATCGGATTTTTTTTCAAATTTTTTCATTCGCAGCCCTGATCTAATGTATTTTTAATTTTCTTGAATCTAAAATCTGATTTTTGGGTCGATTTTCATTTCGAGCCTTGTTATGAGATTAATAATGTAAATCTTGTTAAAAATGTGGCAATAAAGAGGGCCGTTGGAATAAGAAAAGTGATTCCCAATCAGTGTTCACATGAATACTTGACTGTTTTACGTCAAAATCTTTCACAGCTTCACTCCAGTCTTGAAATTTTGATGCGGTGGGCTCCTCTTTGTCTTCGTCCTCTATGGTATTATTTAAATGATAGCTAAACAGGGTACCACGTTTCATAAAATTACCCTTAAAATGGTCATTTTCAAAAAAATTTTTTCCGAAAAGTGCATTCTCTGTTCTGAACTAGTAGCAAAGTTTCATGGATTTCTCATTCGTGTTTTGAAGCTTTTTTTACCAGACTTACTCAATTCAACATGAGTCATACTTACGTAGTTATGGTTTAATGTCTTGCCAGAAACAGGATCAATTTCAGGAGTATATCCAGGAATAAAAGAACTTCCTATAACATAAATAGCTGTGTGATTTAGTTGGTGCACGAAAAACTTGCCTAAAACGGATGAAATCCAAACGGCTAAACCCCATATAATAAGCACTTTGCGGCTGTAACGATCACCAAGATATCCAATAATCGGTGCAAATAACAAATAAGAAACTATAAATATCGTCTGAAGAAAGCCTCCCCACTCATCATTGATACAGAAATGGCGTTGAACATTTGTAAGCACTCCTAAACAGAGAAATTATTTTTAACAGAAAGACCTGAAAGAAAGTAAAAGTAAGATGAAATAGACTGTTTGGACTCAATAGAACTTATTTGGTAATCGTCCTAACAGCGTCGCAATTTCTGTTCACATTTTTTTGGAGCGAATTTTAGACTTTTTTTCTCAAAATTTGTCATTTTTTCCAAAAACTTTTTAGAGAAAGTCCATGAATATACCAGTCGAATGAAATGGTGGCAGGTCCCCCATTGTAATATTGACGCTGCATGTTCATGATACAATATACCTGCGACTGTGTATCGGTCCATATAATTAAGCAGATTCACCACAAAAAGCACTCCTACCATAGCATAATCTCTAGGCTTCATAGAACCTTTCACTAATTCACTAAAAATCTATTGATTTAAATAATAAAATTAAAAATCCAAAAAGAGAAAACATGAATTTTCCGATTTTTGACGAATGTTTCAATTATTTACGTGAAATTCAAAACATAAGCTGTTTAAAACTTGATTTTTTTATATTAAAGAGTGCATTTTATATTTAGTCTCCATGACGACCAGTGAAGCAGAGGGGAAGAAACTCAAAATTTTTGCGCAAAAGATTCCTCAGAAAATTTGGTATGGGGGCAGGAACATCGCGAAGCTCACAAGTGCGTAGTTTTCTCGGAAAATGACCTCAAAGTTTATTTTACCAAAACGAAAAATTTGGTGCCAAAAGTGGGCGTTTAGACTTTAAAAGTGGAGTTATCGAGAGAAAAATTTGATAGAGCCAAAAAAAACCTTTTTTTGTTTTTTGGATCAAAACCGTGGGCTCCTGGGTCAAATCGGCTCTAACTTTTCAAATCAACGCGAAAACTTATTTTCCACGAAATAATCCCTCAGAAAGGAAGGGGTACACAATCGCGCAGGTACCCCCAAAGAAAATTTTCAGTTTCTATAAACATCGGAAAAACTTAAATAATACCTGCCATCAATTTCATGAGCAGTTTTCGAAGAACCACTTCCGCTTATAGACTGTGATTGTTGATTATGGCGATTGGCCCAATCTTCATCAAATTCAAAAGCTTCATTATTTTTTTCGTACTTCATCCTGCAAAATTTTCAAAATAGAAAAACACAAAAATTTCAACAAAACACAATTATACGCGTGAAGATATCATAAATTTTATCAGCACATTTTTGGTAACGTGTCTAGTATGAACTAAAAATGATTTTTCCAAAGAAATAACATCTTTTTGAGCACTGGAGGAGGATTTTTCGCACGGATTTTCAAACATGGATTTTGCAGGTAAAAATGTAAAATTTACATAAATCTGAAGTCCGCGCACCAATTTTGCGTGATAAGTCCGCAAAATTGGTGCGCGAATCGTCCAGTTCTAGTGCCAAATTTTGATGTTTTTCAAAGATTCATTTTTTCTCACAGGCTTCGGCGCGAACAGGGGAGGGCAAATATTGGCTCAAAATTTTTTGGAATTTCACTGAACACAAATCATTTTTATAGATGTTTGCTCACACAAAATAATTATAAACGTGATGTGATATTGATTAGAAAAGAAGAAACTGTGGAAGAAATTATATCTGTCCCTTGAACCATAAAAAGGAAGCATGCATTGTTCTTTGTACAATGTTACTATACAAGAAATTTTGAATGATGCGATAAAAAATTCGAAGTATAAAAATTCAATTTTCAACTAAATAAATGTGAATATAGACATAGAAAGTTATGTAGGGACACCAGTGTTGTGTAAAGTGTAAACTTAGATGAATCTGTGAGGTGGGTACGGGGGGAGGGTCCTCGCCAAGGGGGTAAAAGTCCTGACATTGTCAAAAGCGCTGAAAAGGTGTTTTCTCGTCCAAAATTGTCGAGAAAACACGTTTTTGAAATGGCAAGACTTTTGCTCTTTAGCAGAGAACTGTTGTCCCCCCCCCCTTTACCGTTCTAGTGCACAAAAAACCTATGGACCAAAATATACGAATTTTCAAAAATGCACCAAATCGGCTAATTCAATTTTTTGGCCATTTTTACACGTGGTACTAGGTTCAAGGGATAGGAAAATTTTTTCTCAGATTTTTCGAATCCATGCTAGAAATGTTCTCCGTGATGAAATACATCGGTCAGAAGAAATTTTGATCGGAAAAAATTATCCAGGATGTTTTAGACAAGTTAGAAAATTCAAAAAATCAATATAAAATAGGGTTTTTGAACTTCGGACCATCATTGTTATCATTAAATCGCAATGATAAGCCTTCTGTTAAACATGATATGGGCTAAAAAATTCTTGAAAGGTAATCCCATGATCTTGGCGTCATTTTTCTTCTTTCACGAGACCTATCGATTGGTATAGGCCGTGACGGAATTGGATGTAAGGTGACGGAGATAGCACAAACAGACATACATAGCGCGTTTAATGTACAGGGGGGGGGGGCGCAGAAGTTCTGGCCAAGAGTGCAAAAAGTCCTGACAAGTTACCAATAAAAAAATCTGCAACCTCGTGATGAAGATTGTTGTAAATCCATTAAAACTAAAATTTTTCCTATGTCAGGGGCCTATTTTAATTGTTGCAAAGTGTAACTTTTTGCACTCTAGGCCAGGACGTTTTGCATTATATGCTAGGACTTCTGCGCCCCCTGTAGTAGGATCTAGCGATGAATTATAATTCCTAAATACCTCATAAGGGTGTAAATTCAATAAACAAATATTGACAATGAGGAATCATCGGCTGTCAACAACGAAAATATCGTGCTC
>OZJO01005776.1:0-30482 GCA_900406225.1 Acrobeloides nanus | reverse complement strand
TTTTCGGAAAAAGTGATGTTCTACAAAGTTGTTCAGAATTTTAAGGGGAACAACTTTGTAGAACATCACTTTTTCCGGAAAATTCATTTAGGGTGTTAAAAAGTTGATTTTTGTCAAAAATTGACGCCCGGAGAACCGGCCCCGATTGTTACCCTCCCTTTAAGGTAACTTTAAAAAAAAGATCATTTAAGGCAAATTGAAGTAAAATATATCGGCACTATAACTTTTACCACATTGCCAAAAAACTATAACTTTCGCCACGTTCGTGTCAATATACATATTTATTGCAAATCAGGCAACAATTAGTCTGAAATTAAATATGTTTATTGACACGAAAGTGGCGAAAGTTAGTGTGGCGAGATTCGTGGCGAAAATTATGGTGCCAACATGTCAATAGTTGAATAAAAACCGAAACATTTTAAAGAATTACACAAAACATCATTCTATAACATAAAATTCAAAAAATTAGTTTTTGAAGTAAATTGAAATAACTCCCACTTATAATTTCCTGCCATATTTTTTCTTTCCTAGTACTTTCTTCATGCTATAAACTCAATTTCATTCTTTTCCTTTTTATTAATGAAGAACTCCTTCTCATCAATTGCTCAACAAAATTTGAAATACGACAAATTAGACATTTTTCCAATAATTTATGCAAAATTTCTTCTCTCTTTTTTATTAAAACAATTTATTCTCCATAAATATACATAAAAGAAATTAGTTCCGATTCAAGAAAGCAGCTTTCTTTTTAGATTTTCTTAATCTCGCTCTAGATTTCACTATTCCATCTGAGAAATTGGTTTTGTAGCTGCAGACAGGTGAAAATACGTAGCAATTGATATCCAATGCCGAAGCTTGGCAGAATTCGTCAGTATGAGCGATATAGCTGAAGAAACCAGTGCCACAAATAACGTTGTAAAAGCTAATCAGTTCGGTTTCGGCGCGAGCTTGGATGACTCGTTTCGACGCTTCGGCATCACCACCAACAATAGACTGGAAAATTTGGGTATTATTACTTTTTCCCCCTTATCTTTTCCCCCGATTTTACACAAATTTCAAAATAATAACCAAAAAGGGAAAAAGTAATAGTGCCGAAAATTTTATACACTTTCATAGAATTGATCACGAAAAAATACCTCTTGAATGATATTTCGAAGTCTCAAACTATTGCACTTTTCATTATTTTCAATAAAGGGTGGGCCGATATCATTTCCGTGGATTATCGGATTCATCGGGTTCATTGACATAGAACTGCCTCCGCGGCAAAACACCGTCTCACATGGTAGCTAAAAATTTGTTAATTAAATTTTGGTCGTTTGATGTTTCGAAACTTGACATTTCGAAACTTTTTTTATTTTTTGAGGATTTCGCATTTTGTTTTCGCCGACATACATTTCTTTGTTGTCTGACTTTCTGTCGAAATTATCAAAGGGCAAAAACTTAAAGGGGTGCAAATTAGGGCCCTTTATCAAAAAATTTTTTTGAAAATGACTTTCTATGGGTAAAAATAGGGTGGAAAATCGATTGCGCACATCCCTGTCGTGTGAAAATGCTTTCTTCACCTTGTTTTCGCGAAAATAGCACTATTTTTAACTTGAAATAGTGCTATTGTCGCGAAAACAAGATGAAGGAAGCATTTTCACGCGACGGGGATGTGCGCAATCGATTTTTCACCCTATTTTTACCCCTAGAAAGTCATTTCTCAAAAAATTTTTTGAAGAAAGGGCCCTAATTTGCACCCCCCCCCCTTTAACACAATACAACAGAAGCATTCTATTGTACAACAATAGAAAATCTATTGTAGGACAGATTCAAACACTGGTCGAGATATTCCAATTTTAAGTAAAGGATCTATTTGAACGCACTGTATTCATTGACTCAATTACTGGGCAGAGAATTTGGTTGAAATTTTAGTATCAAAAAGTTACATCATCTAAAACATCATATTCGCTGTTTGCGTAGTTATTCGACACGCGATCCACGCGGCTATTGTCAACTGCTGTGGCTGTTGTTGCTGAACAAGGCGGCGGCGTTGGGGCTAAAGTTGGAAATTGGAATGAACTTAATGGAAGTGATGAGACCAATTGTGGTATATAAGGTGCTGCCGTTTCAAGCTAAAAAAGAATTTCAAGCTAACTTTAAAATCTTTTTTTGTTGTAAATCAATAAAATATCTACCGTCTGTGGAGATTGATAAATTGGAGGTTCTGTTGCTGGTGGTAGCGCAGGTCGATAGATTCGATAGGCGGGTGGTGGTGGGGCCAGGGTGCTTGGAATACCAGCTGGAATATAAACCGTATTCCCAGGTGGAGCAATAGCAATCCCTTGATAATAATCCGAATTTTGTAGATCAGAAATTGGGGGGATCGGGCTAAACAATTACAAGTTATTTTGTTACGTGCCAAAAAAGTTGTTCAGAATCAGAAAATTTTCGAAACTTTTGGAAGAACATAATAGTGATGTTCAAAGTGATCATGATTAAAAAAAGGGTGTGAGAAGTGATAAGATAACGCATTTTGATAATAGTGATAGCGATTTTTGTGATAACGTTATCACTAGTGATAACGTTACCACATGGGGTGATGTGGGTGAAGCCAACGAAGAGTTCGATTTAACAAAGATTCATGTCTTCCGATCTCGAGTAAATCGTACCAAGAAACAGAGTTCTTGATAATCAGGATATTCGCAGAAAAATCAAACTCGTTTGTTCGTTGTCGTCACAGACGATAAAGTTTTTTTATAATTCGATTTTTCACACAAAAATGGTGCATCGGCCGGGAATCGAACCCGGGCCACCCGCGTAGCAGGCAAGGCATTTTCAAAATTGACATCCTCGGGCCTCAGGGCCACCACTAATTCGTTCGGAAATTTTTGATTTCACTAATTTATCACTAATAACATCACTAATAGGCGTTCGGACGCGTTCAGAAACGTTCGGATGCGTTCGGGCGCTCGTCCGAACGCGTCTGAACGTTTCCGAATGCGTCAGAACATTTCTGAACGCGTCCGAACGCCTATTAGTGATGTTTCCGAACGCAATTATTGAAGTTATTAGTGAACTAAAGTCCGTTCGGGAGCCGTCCGAACGTATTAGTGGCGGCCCTCATTCTCGTTGTTCTATGTATTCATGTGATAAGTGATAACGTTATCACATGGGATGCTAACGTTATCAGCAGTGATAACGTTATCACATTAAGCCTATTATTAGGTTGGAAACTAAGTTTTAAGACTCGTATTAAAAATCAAAAATTTTCGGTTGAAACGAAAAAATTTGTATACAGTTTTCTCAATTATTCTTTGAACTATTATTTTTATATAAAATTTCACTTTTTTCAGCAAAATGGAAAAAATAGAGGCATTATTCGCGAACTACTGACATTTGAGTTTGAGCTGGGTCACAGCGCAAAAGAGGCCATGGACAACATCAACTGAGATAAAGGGAATGGAACTGTGCCTAAAGCGACAGCTTATTTGTAGTACTCGAAGTTCCGAAGCAACAAAATAGATATTGAAGACAAAAAAAGATACGGATGCCCTCGGGAAGTCGACCGAGTCGCTGTCGTCAACGCTGTCGATGGCTACGCGCATGTTGGCCGAAGATTTTGAATGCAGCCATACGGAAATCGTAAAAATATTGCATGACGCAGGTTAGTCTTTTGATTTAAGGCGAGGTGGACCCTTTTTTTCAGATAAAAAATGGCTCAAAAGTCGTTGGGTTCCAAAAGAGCTCACAAATGCGCCAATTTCTTACTGAATTCTATGATTCTAAGGACCGAGAATGGTACCGCCGTGGGATCCACCAACTCGAAGAACAATGGAAAAAAGTGATAGAATCTGGCGGAGAATACTTTGATTATTAGTTATTTGTTGTTTTGTTCATTTTTTGTTCAATAAAATTTTGATGTTTAGGGTGCGCGTTATCAGTCGGACCGCGAGTTGGGCCGCCATTTTACAACGGCGGCCCGACCGGCACAACTCGCGGCCTGACCGGCCCAACTCCATGGCCCGACTGCTAACGTCGGGCCGTAGTGCAACGGCCCAACTGCTAACGTCGGACCGAACGTGGCCCAACTGATAACGCGCACCCTTAATACGAGTCTTAAAGGGGGGGGGAATATCCAGAGCCTATTTGAAAAAAAATTTTTTTTCTTCGGAAACACACCTCCTAGGGGTAAAAAATGCGAAAAACACAAAAATCGCAAAATTAAAATTCCTAGTCACGACCAGACCACTCAGACAGATATGCCATATGTCAAAAAACAGCACTATGGAACATCTTTATGTATTTACACTAGCGAAAATTTTTATAACAAATTTCTGAACAAAAAACACACACAATAAACAATATTTTTTATTCCACTTCCATATATTCCTCGTCTTCCTCGTCCCCAATATCTTCGTCTTCGTCTAGCCTGATGTTGAAGTCCATCAGATCACCAGGAAGTTCGGCGCCGTCGTTGTCATCGTCCGAGTCGTCTAATTTCGGAATTCCAGGTCCAAAGACCTCTTTTTTCATCTCAGAATTTATTACGATATCCTTTTTCCAGGTGTCATCGACGAAAAATTTTACAACTTTTTTCTATGGAAAAATCGAGGAGAAATATGAAAAAATCAAGAAGAAAATTGATGGAGAAAATAGATTTCTTGCTCAGAAATTTGTTATAAAAATTTTCGCTAGTGTAAATACATAAAGGTGTTCTATAGTGCTGTTTTTTGACATATGGCATATCTGTCTGAGTGGTCTGGTCGTGACTAGGAATTTTAATTTTGCGATTTTCGTGTTTTTCGCATTTTTTACCCCCAGGAGGTGTGTTTCCGAAGAAAAAAAATTTTTTTTCAAATAGGCTCTGGATATTCCCCCCCCCCTTTAAAACTTAGTTTCCAACCTAATATAACGTTATCATGTGATCACACTTTTTCACATTTATCCTCATATATCACTTTGAACATCACTAGGTCATAAATTCAATCAACTCACTCTTCGTCATACTTATAACCTCCAGTTTCAACACCGAACAATCGAATGATCCGTCCTTTCTCATCCCTCGCAAATGTTTTCACTGTCTGCGCGGAGAGCAAATTCGGATTCCGTTTGCTCAGAAGAATCTGTCTGTTTTTGTCCACTTCGGCGGCTTGTGTATCATTGACAATAATAATCGGTTGCATTCTTCGCGTGTAATGCGGTTTCCTCTCAAAGATCATAATACGTTCCGGCTCGGAGTCTGGCCTCGGAAGTGTCTCAGAGTCTGGCATCAGATCTGTCTCAGAGTCTGGCTTCGGCATTGGCTCGTCATCAATGATGTCTTCAGCTTCCTGTGTTGGCAATTGAACCGGTTCAAAGGTTGGTTGGGTTGGTGCGGCTAATGTATAGTTACGATATTTGTTGGACTTGAAAAGTTTGTAGAAACGTTTTCGCCAGTCTCGAATTGCATCCGTTGCATAAATGGGTCGTCTGGTCGAGTTGTAGTTAATATAACGTGGAGCGGGAGTAATTGTCGTTGCTGGTGCTACTGTTGTGGTGGTGACTGTCGTCGATGTAAAAGGTGTCAATTCGGATCGATCATAATGAAAAGGTCGGCGATTTGGTGATGCAAATGGTACTCCCAATGAAAAACCTGCAAAAACATTTTTTTGATTTTTTAAAGATATTTCGATTTTTCCAAAAATTTTCGTAGAAAAATAATAGCGCCATCGTGTTCCTCGCATAAAAATGTGGATATGCAAAAAAATTTTATGACTTTTGACAACAAAATAAAAAATGACTTTGGGGCGCGGGATCGAACCCGCGTCCTATTAGTTAATCAGAGCGCTTTAGCCACTCGGCCATGGGCAAAACCTACAAAACCCCTATGATATGGTACTCGTTTTGAAGCGCTCGGTGAGCTGAGTCGATTGGCGAAATTTTTTTAAATTTTGTCTTTCACAGCCCTTGAAAAATGGATACTCGATGAAAAAAGATTCCTGGGTATGTACAAGGTGAGTTAAAAAAGTGCAATTTTGTGATTTTTGGGGTCAGAAAAAAATTCCATTTTTTACAAAAATTTAATTTTTTCGATCAAAAATTCGATTTTGAGAAAAAATTCTATTTTTACAAAAAAAATTCAAATTTTACCTAGCGATGGAGATTGCAATGTCGGTAGTGTAAAAGGAATTGGTGTTATAGCCGCCGTGTACAAATTTTGAGCCCCGGCAAATCGATCTTCTCTTCCAAATAGACCCGTTCTCGACTCTCTTGGAATCCCTGAATCAGGGAAGCGACCGGCGAAGAAATTCTGAATTGGTGGCCTTTGAGTAATTGGCGGCGCTAATGTAATAGGGGCAAATAGTGGCGGCAACGTAAATGATAGGCCACTAAATAGACTTTGTAGTAAAGATGGTGTTGTGGAGACAATTGGTGGCTGCCAAGATTTTTCTAATTCTCGATTCTCTTTTGGTGGCTGCCACAGAGAAGTCCTTTCTTGCGCTACTTTGATAGATGACGATTCGCGAGGTTTTCCAAGATGCGAGCTGTCCGAAGAGCCTAGGACCTGAAAAGTTAAATAAAAAAAACCATTCCACTCGGAAAAAACCCTGTATAAAAATAAATTATTCTAAAAGAGCATGAAAAATGGAGCATTTTTCGTTTTTACGACAACCTCTGAATCGTTGTAGTTTTCGAGATAATTGCCTTTGAAATTTGAATTTGTGCTCATGTTTTCGTTGTAATAAACAAACTTTTTTGCACAAAAATTGACTTTTTTATGCTCAATAAATGAAAAATAAAATAATTTTTCAACGTTGACAATTAATAATAGTAAAGATATTTACAATGAAATTTGACGATTTTAGTGTGAAAAATTCAAAAAAGTTTGTGTATTACAACGAAGAGCTTGTACACAAATTCAAAATTTCAAACGCAATTATCTCGAAAACTATAACGATCCAAAGGTTGTTGTAAAAACGAAAAATGCCCCATTTTACATGAACTTTCCGAATATCAACAAAAAATGGCAACTTTTTTTCCGAGTAGACTGGTCTTTTAAGCCTAAGCCCAAGCCTGTCCTTTAAGCTTAAATTTCCCGTAGTGAAGTTTTACCTCAAGCTCATCCTTGGCACCATCCTTGGAATATTTATTCAGATTTTCCAACAATTCGGACTTCAACCGACCCGACATGGATGAAGCCACCACACCATTTCCACCACTTTTAGCTTGTTTAGCAATATCGAACTCTTGACACAGAGCAAATTTTGAGGTTAACAGTTGAAGAACACACATAAGAACAGAAAGTTGTGCAACAAAAAATTTGGGTAAACGTTTCATCTTTTTCTTACTCGTAGCATTTTTTCACAAAAATCGAACAAAAATCACCAAAGCATAGTATTTTTTCAAGAAAAATATACAAATTTCCACAAAATAGGACAATCTAAACATGCAAAAAAAATTCAAGTTCACGTTTCACCGGATGCAAATAGAAAAAATTGGATTTTTCACAAAAAATTCAATTTTTTGAGCAAAATTCGATTTTTGTTCAAAAATTTAAAAATCGAATTTTTGATCAAAAAAATTAAATTTGTGCAAAAAATCGAATTTTCCGCAAAAATTCAAAAAAGTTTGTGTATTATAACGAAAACATGAACGCAAATTCAAATTTCAAACGCCACTATCCCAAAAACTACAACGATTGCAGAACATGCTGTAAAAACAAAAAATGCTCCATCTTTCATGAACTTGCCGAATAACACGCACAGAATTCAAGTTCATGTTTCACCGAAATATTTATAAGCAAATAGAGAAAATAATTATGTAAATAAAAGTCTAAACGGTTTGAGTGCTAGGGGTTAATGCGAAGTGAGGAATTTTGCTTGCAGGAATCCGGATAATCTCCAACAATTTCTTTCTTTTGCACAACCCTTCGATCGTGACTTTGTTTCGGCGCCATGAACGGTCTCATCGGTTTGTAAACTCTTCAACTTAACCCCTGGAGGGTAGGAATAAATAGAAGAGGTCTTACACAATGGGCATAAGTGGATCAGCTCGTAAGAAAAAAAGGTCAACTAAGAGAAAAAAGTGGCTACTAGATTCAGTGGTTTTCTAGATTTACATAAATCCTACTGTTTTCGTTGTAATACACAGATCTCAAATTTCACCAACTCCACACACGATTATCTCGAAATAGTTAGGGTGCGCTAGCAGTCGTGAAACACATTTCACAACAATTTTCGGACGCTAGCTGTCGTAACAAGGAACACTATCAACTTGCCTCCCTCCGATTTTGGGCTTAGGCCTAGGCTTAAGCTTAAGTCTAGGCATTTCACGACGATTTACGGACGCTAGCCGTCCGGGAATCTGGACTCATTTCCGGACGATGTCCTGACGGGTTTGAATTTGCCTGAATATTGACACGAAAACTTTGAATTTTACATTTTTTACAAAAATACGCTTAATTATTGGGTATATTTTTTAAAAAGACGGCATTCATTTATAGCTCGACGAGACGAACAAAACAACACCAAATTTTTCCAATTTGGTAATTGTTTTGGATTATTAAAACGAAAACTCTGAATCAGAATTTTCGTTTCAATAATCCAAAACAATTACCAAATTGGATAAATTTGGTGTCGTTTTGTAAGTCTTCAAAAAATGCGAACCTCATGAAATTTTCAAAAATATACAAAATCAACATTTATATCTATTGCGCAATCAATCTCCTCTTCTCTCAGGCAATAAACTGAATGAGCAACACTTTCAATTTCCTCCGGGTCAACAGCGACACATATTCTTTTGTAAAGCTTCGTAGGGCGCAAGGGTTTAATTTAATTTTTTTGTTGATATAAATTGCGAATTCCTGGATGGGATAATACAGGGTGAGCCAAAAAATCGTACTTTTGCGTTTTTGGCGAAAAATTTTTTCAAAAATCGCATGAAAATACCCCAAAAATCGAATTTTACAGAATGCAATACAGGATGAGGGGTGATCCAAAAAACCGCACTTTTGCGTTTTTTTGGGGAAAAATTTTCAAAAAATCCATGAAAATACCCCTTGTAGGTGATTTTTGGAAAAAAGTTTTTGAAAATTTTTCACCAAAAAACTCCAAAGTACGATTTTTTTTTGGCTCACCCTGTATACCTTGATGTGATAGAAACATCGTTTCGAAACCAAATGTTTATTTTATTCAAAATGAAAGACATTATTTGTGTGACAAAATGAGACCTCATTACAAAAAATCAAGCAAAAAAAAAGATTCGATTATTTTACATGGCAGAGAAATGTGGAGGTTGTTGAATAACGCTCTAAGCTCTTCTATAGAAGCGAACAAGTTCATTCCAGAAGCAGTGCTTCATGCTTTCAAAGCGATCGAAGCAAGGAACATAGGTCAAGTCGAGTTGTGTTACTTTGCCAGGACGCTGATCACAAAATACCAGGCATTTCGGTCCGGCTATAGTTGTGGTTACACCTTTTTGGATGCAACAGTGACGGTGATCTTGGCCTTGCGCGGCACAAAATTGTATCTCACGCATGGCATCCAGGGGACAACCATCTTGTTTGAAGTACATTCGTGTCAACTAAAATTTTTACGTTCTCGTTTTTTTCACTCGACATTTTTTTCTAAAAATTTTTTCTATTTTTACTTAAAATGACCCCTACAGGGGTTTTTCTATCGAATTCGTGCATTCCTGATGCGTGAAAATGCTTCCTTGACCCTGATTCAGGGTATGTGTATTGAAGCGAAAATCAAAACTTTTAGTTTTTTATATAAAAAAATGGACGTTTCTGGGGTGTTTTCGAATTTCCATTCATATTGAAAGTTGTTCAAAATTCGCATAATTATTTCCCGCCATACGACCACGCAGGGATGCATTCGAAAACATATAAATGGAAATCATTCACAAATCTAATTACACCGTTGAACTTCAACAACATTCATAGATGATGAACAACCCGTTTGAAGAGAGCTCGAGAGATGAATCTCCGGGATGTTTATACGAAGATGCAGCTACAGATGAAGAATTTGACGACTGGCTTATTGCTATGTGACTACTCCATGGATTACAGTTTTTTAACGTCCATTTTTTACATAAAAAACTAAAAGTTTTGATTTTCGTTTCAATACATCGACCCTGAATCAGGGTCAAGGAAGCATTTTCACGCGCATTCGATAGAAAAAACCCATATAGGAGTCATTGTTAGAAAAATAAAAAAATTTTCCGGATTTTGAACCCTGTCATTTTGGGTCGCTAATCCGAACTAGTACCACCAATTCAAAATCCGCGATAGATCCCTAATTGAAACCAAATGTTCTATGTAAGTCTTACAGCGTCTTTGTTATAGACTGCAAAATGACATTTTTCTAGACAAGCATCTGGCAATTTCCTATCAAGACAGCATTCCATAAAGGCACGGTTGGGTTCCTATAAGAAATATAATGTGCTAAATCCTTTCCATGGTGAGATGTTTTTTTCAACATCTGTTCACTCTTTCAACAAATTTGTTCATTTAACAAATCTGTTCACGCTTGGCCTAATGGCTAGGACGCTGACCATTCTATATTATTGGTGTGGGTTCGATTCCCCACTTGGGTCGAAATTTTTATTTTAGCGAATCATAAAAAGTTGTACAATAAATCCTTAGAGGGGTCATTTCCAGAAAAACTTTCCATTTTGCACAGATTTTTGAGATCTCAACTCGATTCCTACTAGAAAAAAACTTTGAGCCTGCACTCAGGCAAATCGTTTCAATACACAGACTTTTGGCAGAAAATTCCATTTTTGCACAGATTTTTTCAACTTTCATAAAATGAACATTGTAGCAATTTTTGTATAACTCGCCTTGACGAATAAAATGACACCAAATTTATTGAATTTGAACAATGTTTTGGGTTATTAAAACGAAATGCCTGATTCAAGGTTTTCGTTTCAATAACCCAAAACATGGTTAAACTTCAATAATTTTGGTGTCATTTTATTCGTCTCATTTAGCTATAAAAAAGATCTACAATGTTCATTTGATGAAAGTGTAAAAAATCGATGCAAAAATGGGATTTTCCGCCCAAAGTCTGTGTATTGAAACGAAATTCCTGATGCAGGCTCAAAGTTTTATTGAAACGAAAACATGAATCAGGGTTTTCAGTCTGAAAAATCTGCGTATTGAAACGAATGCCTGAGGTTGATCAAATCGATGAGAATCGCGCATACCACAGTTATATTGGAAGAAAATTTTCGCATTTCTGCAATTGATGGTGCCGCTGCCTCCAAGTCATCCAATTCTTGTAATGGCTCCGAATCACCATAATCGTTCTCACTACGACTAGATGGTTTTAGTCTAAAAAAAAAAGAGTTTTTTTCTCATAGGCTTGTTTCAATTAAAACCTAAGCTCTTTAATAGCTTTTTGCATCATATTCGTGTTTCTTCCCTTGTATGGTTGATAGTTAGTAGAAGCACGGGCACGCATTCTATAGCAGCCATATGGTCCGCAACCAAATCCTCCACCACCACAGCCATGTCCACAAGTGGGTGGTATAGCTGGTGGTAGAAGTGGAGAGAGTCCACCACCACCACCGCAAAATGGGTTAGCACCACAGATTCCAGTAGCGGCGCACTAGAAAATGATAGAAAACTACAAACGCTTTCTTGACCCTGATTCAGGGAATGAGTGGGCGTAATGTAGCGAAATATGGTGCGCAAAAAAACAGGACATGGGTCAAAATTAAAAATAAATGTCGCCAATAGACTCAGCTCGCCGAGAGCTTTAAAACGAGTACCATATCATGGGATTTTGGGGTTTTTCCATCTAAAGCCATAAGCCCAAGCCGACTAAGCAAATTATTGGTACTTTTATCTGACTGGACTGGTCCTTTAAAGAGTTTCAAAACGAGTACCATGTCATGTTTTTCCCCATGGCCGAGTGGCTAACATGTTCGGTCTTCACTCATAAGGCACGGGTTCGAATCCCAGCCCGAATTTAAAGTTCTCTAAATTTTATGAAAATTTTTGCATTTCTCTATTTTGGCTTCAAGTCGGGATTCGAACCCGCGCCTTTAAAGTGCAAATCAGTCACTTTATCCACTCGGCCATGGGGAAAGCCAGAAACCCCCCCCCAAATCCCCATGATATGGTACTCGTTTTGAAGCTCTTGGCGGGCTGAGTCGATTGGCGACATTTATTTTTAATTTTGACCCATGTTTTTTTGCGCGCCGTGTGGGGAACCCCCATTTTTGGGCATAACACTAACCGTATCAGATTCTTGGGGTATAAAAGTTGAACAAACAATAAGAACAACAATCAATTCGAAGCGCACCATGTGTTTTTTTAGCTGTTAGTAATATTAGTAATAGATTGATGATAATGAAATTTTTGTAATAAATGTCACCTGAACTAAAACGTAAAATTTAAAGGACCAGTCTTTCACTTTTGAAAAATAAAGTTCACGTTGTTGCGGACAACTTTTCCCTGATTCAGGGTCAAAAATGAATTTTGAAACTTTTGCTTTGGAAGTAAATTCTAAATCGTTAACCCTTAGGAGATATTTGAGAAAGAAAATTGCATGGAAACTTTAAACGTGTTTGTGTATTGAAGCGAAGGGCCTGATGCCGTTTAAATTCCTGGTCAGTTTTCAAATTGTGGTATTCGCACTTAAGCTTAAGGGTTAACGATTCAGAATTTACTTCCAAAGCAAAAGTTGTTCGCCAAAATCATTTTTGACCCTGAATCAGGGAAAAATTGTTCGCCACAACTTGAACTTTATTTTACAAAAAATCTTATTCAAAAGTGGACAAGTCCAAAAAAAGAATAAATTCCGCATAAAAGGTTACGACCAGGCCACACCGTGCACCTCAAAAATGCCAACAGATCGTCCACTGTCCATCCCGGGGGATGAATCTGGAGATTATCATCGGATTTACACAATCGCCGGCACATCCACTAGGACCGGTTTTTTTTGAAGGGTATTTTAAACTTCCAAACAACCTTTATATGTTAACTGTAGGGGAACAAGAAGGATTAGCCTTGAGGCGTATCCCGACGGAAAGCTGTATACAATGACATAAAAACTGGACTTCCGGAAATCCGGCCTATGATAATCCTTTCATTGGCTCGGATCTTCCTTCGGATCAGCTATGGGAGCATCGGTCTGACCGGTTCAACGAGGTGGATTTTACAGGAAATTGCCAAAAAAGAATATTATAAAAAAACCATAAAAGCCTATACAAATTTTTTGATTTTGTGAAAAATCGAATTTTGCTATAAAAAAATAAATTTTTTTTAAAATCGATTTTTTATTTTTTTATAAAATGAACATTGTAGTTATATTTTGTAAGCTAAATGAGACGAACAAAATGACACCAAAATTATCCAATTTGAACATTGTTTTGGGTTATTGAAACGAAAACTCTGATTCAGGGTTTTCGTTTCAATAACCTAAAACAATATTCAAATTGAATAATTTTGGTATCATTTTGTTCGTCTCATTTAGCTATAAAAAATTGCTACAATGTTCATTTTATGAAAATTTAAAAAATTGATGCAAAAATCGATTTTTCTGCAAAAAATTCAAAAAAGTTTGTGTATTACAACGAAGAGCTTGTAACAATTTCAAACGCAATTATCTTGAAAACTACAACGATTCAGAAGATGGCGTAAAAACAAAAAATGCTCCATTTTTCATGAATTTTCCGAATATCAACAAATATGGCAACTTTTTTCCCACTGGATTGGTCCTTGAAGTTTGCTCTAAGGATCGCCACAAGCTATCGCACTACCACAAGCAACGGCACAAGCTATCGTACGAAGGACGAAATGGCCACAAGCTATCGTACGAATTTCGTCGTACTGCGTCGTACGACAGCTTGTGGCGATTTCGTCGTACTTTTACGTTAATTTTACGATCGTACGATAGTTTGTGGGGCCGTCGTACTTTCGTACGATAGCTTGTGCGTGCTTGTGGCGACCCTAAGTTTTTTCCGGTATTGTAACAATTTTTTGGATATAACAACTATAAAAATATCAAACTATACAATTATATAAATATTGACAATAGATTAAAAAACAACTAGGCCATAATCATTTTTCCAACTTTCCAACATAACACACTCGATTTTTATTGTTTAGCAAAAAACAGAACCGGACTTAATTTCATCAGTCTTTTTTTTATTAAAGCACAACACAAAAGCCGGTTCTATAATTATTTCTTCTCGAAAACAACTGGCATAATTTGGCTCGAAAATGAAAGTTGTATAATTTGGAGTCAAGTCGATTCTTATCAAGCATAAAATTGGGGTTAAAATAACAAGAGTGCAATATTACAAAATTGTCTTCTCCGACTTTTAATGCACCAATAACAACAACAGGTTATTTTAGACAAGAGAAATATTTGATACTACTAAGATTAGCGAATCCACGAATTTTTTTACTTTTTTCTTTGGAAATGACCGTCTCTAGGGGTAACTTTATGCGGGAAATCGATTGCGCACATTTTCGAACCTTGAAAATACTTTCTTAGCCCTGATTCAGGGTATTGTATTGCAGTGAAAATGATCAAAATTCGAATTTTTTCCATTTTCGCTTCAATACAATATTCTGAATCAGGGAACCATTTTCAAGGTTCAGAAATGTGCGCAATCGATTTCTCGCCAAGAAAAACTCCTAGAAAACCTGTTTTCTTGCGAATTTTTGAAAATTTCGTTTCAATACACATATCCCCCTTCCCTGAATCAGGGTCAGGAAAGCATTTTCAAGATTTGAAAATGTGTGCAATCGATTTTCCGCATAAAGTTACCCCTAGAGAGATCATTTCCAAAGAAAAAAAAAGAAAAAATTTTTTTGAAAAAAATTCACGGCTCACTAATCTTTAGTAGTACTCAATATTGGAAGTTTTGAATTATATAAGCAATTGCGCGAATTCGGAGGTAATAAATACGATGAGTAACGCATGTTTGGCCTCCAGACAAAATGCAACGTAATAGCAACAATTCGTCGAACACTACAATAGACGACGGAGGACGTTTTGCTGGGCTTTTTGAGTTGTAAAAAAAGAAATAAGCTGTTTGGAACCAATGATTGGATCTTTTTTGATTCTCGTTTTTGATCAAAATTTTAATTTTGGTATGAAAAAGGGGAAAATTTTCGTATATGGAATTTGTTCAATGGGTAGTTTAATCAAAAAATTTCTTATCCACACAATTGTTACGGACAAAGGAGGGTCCCAAACTGTTCGACCGCTTTTCAAAAATTTCCTTCGCCATATTGTAGAGGACCCCCAACTTCATGTCAAAAGTGAAGGAACTATCTGCGAATGGAAAATATTTTTTGCGCACAAGTATTCTTTTTTGTGCACAAGGCCTAAGCTTAGGCCTAAAGCTTAGGCCTAGGCTTATTCTTAGGCTTAGGCATAATCCAAGGCCTAAGCCTAGGCTTAAGCTTAGGCCTAGACTTAGGCCTAAGCCTAGGCTTATTCTTAGACTTAAGCCTAGGCCTAGGCTTATTCTTAGGCCTAGGCATAATCCAAGGCCTAAGCCTAGGCTTAAGCTTAGGCTTATTCTTAGACTTAAGCCTAAGCCTAGGCTTATTCTTAGGCTTAAGCCTAAGCCTAGGCTTATTCTTAGGCTTAAGCCTAGGCTTAGGCGTATTCTTAGGCCTATCCTAGGCCTTGTGCGCAAAAAAATACCAACCTCTGCGAATGGTTCAATTTGTCAGTTCTAGAGTGTTTCAAAGTTGAGCAAAAAAAATCATCCATACGAGGGGGGGTAATTTTATACGGGGAATCGATTGTGTGCATTTTCTAATGCATGAAGAAATTTCCTTGACCCTGATTCAGGAAATGGATTTGGATTTCCAGGCGAAAAAAGAAAAATTTTCGATTTTCGCCTTTTTTGGCACAGCCGCCTTGTTGTTTTATAGTAATGATATTTGACAAAAATCTTTCGGAAATTCTTTCGTCCCATATGATAAATCTCGCTTTTTATCTATAACGCCGAAATTGTTATATACCGAAGGTTATGTATTCCAGATGTTTTCTTGCAGTTAAATCCCATCTAGAATGATGGCTACAGCTTTTTGTTTTTTTTTAATTGGACTTTCGCCAAAAGGCCGCCTGTTTTATTTGCTTCTTCCACAGGGTGTTTGAATTCAAAAATCGGTTCGAGAATTGAGCACTTCCAGATTTCTCTCTCTCGGCCGTGTCAGTTGGTGTTGTTCTTTTTCTTGTATATTGCTCATGTGATATAACAAGCGAATTTGATCTCGGTGACTTGGAGATCGAGAAGAGAATGGCCAATAGCCACTCCTCATCTTCGACATAATAAAGTTTGTTTTAGAGCATCTATTTTTACACTTAGGTAATATTTTTACACTATTTTTTGTTTTTCGACTAAGAAAACCCTCCTAGACACCGAAACTGCAGGACTAGCCCTTGGTATGGGGCTCTCCGATTTTCGTTTCAATGCACAAACCCCTTCCTGAATTAGGGTCAGAAAAGCATTTAATGGGGTAGCCAGACCCCCCAACTACGGGGGGGGGGCAAAAAATTGAAAAAATGGTCATTTTTTTCAAAATCGAAAAAATATAGGGGGAACCTTAGGAAAAAATTAAAATTTTTCCAAGAACAGGGACACTTGCCCCCCCCCCCTCTAGCTACGCTACTGACTATTAGGTTAGATAGAGCACAAAGTTCTCGGTCAAGTAAACTAGACAAAAGTTCTTTGCTTAGATTTTCACTCTTGTTTGATTTTAAATGCTATTGTTGAAATTTTTTCTTAAACCAACAAGTAGTTATACAGGGTGTCCCAGTAGGTTGGGACTAGGATTGATTTGAGGGTTTCTCGTCACCCAATCGGTCATTTTCAATGCGGTTTTTTGTAGGAGAGAGCTCAGACGACTCTGCTTCAGATCCTATAAAAATATTCAGAATTCGCATTTTCTGATATGCGAATTTTTCAGTTTGAAGTTTTGAAAGCAATTTTTCTCCGTCTCCCCAATAAGGTAGAGATCTGATTTGAACATAATCAGATAGCTTAGTGATGCCCCGACAACGTAAAAAACCGTATCAAAAAATCTTTTAACAGTGATGAGAAATAAAATTGTCAAAATTGAGAAAAAATTATAACGAATTTAAGGTTGTGGGACGGCGTGGCTCAGTAGGTTGCGTGTTTGGCTGTTGCCCGAAAGATCGCGGGTTCGATACCCAGCTTCTACGCTTGATTTTTGCCCCAAAATTGGTCTCAATTTTGACAATTCTATTTCTCATCACTGTTAAAAGATGATCAATTTTTGGGCAAATCAAGTGATGAAGCTGGCTATCGAACCCACGACCTTTCGGGCAACAGTCAAACACGCAACCTACTGCGCCATTGAGGACACCTCGTCCCATAACCTTAAATTCTTTATCAATCTTGAAAATTCTATTTCTCATCACTGTTAAAAGATTTTTTGATACGGTTTTTTAACGTTGTTCAGGCATCACTAAGCTATCAGATTATGTTCAAATCAATTCTCTACCTTATTGGGAAGATGGAGAAAAGTTGCTTAAAAAACTTCAAACTGAAAATTTCTTAGTGAGATCTTCCTCCAAAATCGACGATATTCTTACGAAATTGGTCCTGCTTTAGTCAATCTGAAACAAGTGTTTCATTATTTCGAACATAATCAGCAAGAAGATTCACACGAAAAATCGAGTAAAATAATAGGCTAATTCAATTGGGGAAGCGTTTTCGGGTTCGGCAATATAGCTTGTTTCAAATTTCGGGCAAAATAAGTTGTATACCGTAGCAAAGTGGTAAAGCTCTCTATTTGCACTCCGAAGGGCAAGGGTTCGATCTTAGTGAGATCTTCCTCCAAAATCGACGATATTCTTATACACCCCAAACGGGTCCCAATTAGGCCTAAGACCTAAGCCTAAACCTAAGGCTTAGGCCTAGGCCTTAGGTTTAGGCTTATGCCTAATTGGGACCCGTTTGGGGTGTTCGGCGCCCCGTGTGGTGCTCCGTTCGGCGCAGTCGTACTTTTAAAAATTGCCAAAAATCGATTTTTCCGCAAAAAGTTTGTGTATTACAACGAAGAGCTTGTAGTCACAACCTACTGGGACACCCTGTGTTATGCGTAAACAATAAGATGCACAAAAAACATGACAAATTATGCACAGCCTATTTATTTTTCAAATCTCTCTTGGATTCCACTCCTCTTCTTCCAGCTGTTTTTATTTGGCTGTACTGACTAGCTAGTCTTCTCTAGCGACTAAGACGTTTTGAGTTCGAGCTTGTCTAAACTAACACAAATCTCACCTCTTTGTTTTAGCCAACCATTCATTTCGATGCGAGCTAAATTTTTTTGTGAAAACGATTGCTTTCAAATTTTATTTGTTATCTTCTTATGTCACACCGTTCGAGTGGTTTCTCTTTCGCAGGACTTTGGTTAAATTTATTGATATAAATTTGAGGAGGAAAACATGTCTTTGGATAATGATCATGATGGGAGTTGTGAGCCATCCGACGTCTCACCGAGTGTTTCTGACAAGCTTCCGAATACGAACAATGTTATCAAAGGGCAAGAATTTTCCTATGCAGTTGGTAGGAAAATTGCGCCTGGAAGATATGGGGCTGTTTATGAAGTTTGTTTTTTAGTGATTTTGAGAAAAAATTTGGATTTTTGAGCAAACTTCGATTTTTGAAAAAAAATTCAATTTTGAGAAAAACTTTGATTTTTGAAAAAATTCAATTTTGAGCAAAATTTCAATTTTTGAGAAAAAAAAGCTCGATTTTTGAGCAAGATTTTTGCATTTTGAGCATTTTCATGAACTATTTTAGGTGTTGAGAAAGTCGGATGGGAAACCGTTTGCAGCCAAATTGGAAGTCTGTGATTTACATTTCCATGGCTTGAATACGGATTATATAGTGCTAAAAGCCGCTAACAAAGCTGACTGCAAACATTTTTGTCGACTTATCGATCGTGGAAAAATTGAACGTCACTTTAAATTCCTCGTTATGCAAATGGTGATTTTTGTTATACTAATTTTTTTACAACAAAAATTGATACTTATGCACTATCCCCCTAGGACGAGGGGATCCTGCATAAATTTACGCAGAATCCCCCCCCCCCAAGCTGAAAAAAGGCTTAGGCTTTACTTTATTATTAGGCTTAGCCTAAGCCTTGGGCTTAGGCTAAGCCTAGGTCTAAGCCACAGTTTTTTTAGGGTCGCCGTGGCGATCGTACCGCGCAAAAAGGGGTGACCACCGCACAAAAAGTATGACGACCACCGCAAAAAAGGATGACCACCGCGCAAATTTCAAAATTTTGGCGACCCTAAAAAAAGTGTGGTCTAAGTCTAAAGCCTAAACCAAAGACTAACCCTAAGCATAAACCAAAGCCTTTTTTCAGCTTGAGGAGATAGTGCATAAGTACCAAAAAATTTACCATTTTTAGCTAGGAAAAAATCTTTTACAACTACGAACGGAATTTGTTGATGGAAGATTTTCGGCACCAACCACTTTACGATTGGCCCTAGAAATGCTTGATGCGTTAGAAGAATTGCATTCACTTGGTTATATCCATCGCGACATAAAAGTTGAACAAGAAACAAGGCACAAAAATTAGAATACCTATTTTAGGCTTCAAATTTCTTGATAAATGAAGAAAATAATGAAACGAAAATTTATATCAGTGATTTTGGCCTATGTCGGCCATATAAGGATAGTGAAGATGAAGTTAAACAACCTAGAGAAAAAGCACAATTTAGGTTAAGCTCTTAAAGGATGAGTCCAGTAGGAAAAAGTTGCCATTTTTGTTGATATTCGTAAAGTTGATGAAAAATGGAGCATTTTTTGTTTTTACAACCTCTAAATCGTTGTAGTTTTCGAGAGAATTGCGTTTAAATTTTGAATTTGCGTACATGTTTTTGTTGTAACACACAAACTTTTTGAATTTTTTGCTCAAAAATCGATTTTTGCATTTAAATTTTCATAAAATGAACATTATAATCGAATTTTTGCTCAAAAATCCTACTGGACAGGTCCTTTACAAAAACGCCATCTGGTAATTTTTTGGCGAAATTTTTTTGAAAAATTTTCGCCAAAAAATGACCAAATGGTGGTTGTTTTTTTTGGAACATTCTATATTAGCATTTTAGAGGTACAACACGATATGCATCTTTAACTGCCCACAATGAGCAAGAACAATCACCAAAGGATGATCTCGAGTCTTGGTTATACATGATTATCGAATTTATGACAGGTAATTTTTTGATCTATTGGGGATGAATCAAAAAGTTCTCGGGGATTCCATAACGTTATCACCCCACGGGGAAATTTTAGCGGAGGGGATGGATTTTTCGGGGAAATTTTTGCCTTTCGGCGCCCCCCCCCATTTTTCGGGGCCCTCGCGGTGCAGGACGTCGTAATTACAACCTCCTATTCAAGTATGCACCTTTTTATCACTTTGAACATGAAGTCCGAGAACTTTTCGATTCACCTAATATTAACCATTGAAATTTTTGTTATACGTTCAATTGTTTAGGTGATTTGCCATGGAATCAGTATAGCCGCCGTGATAGAAACATCGTAAAAAGTTTGAAAGAACATGCTCGGACAACAGAAGGAGCCCAAGAGCTACTGAAATATTGTCCAAGAGTAATTTTTCTTCCAAATAAAACTGACTGAAGATGGGATTTCTTTTAGATGGAGTTTCGCCGAATTATGAAATATATAGATGGACTGAATTATCATAGCAAGCCAGACTACAACTATATTCGTGAACTTGTACATTTGGCTCAGAAAAATTATGAATTGGATCCGAATCAACCATATGATTGGCTATTACAGTTAGATGAGGAATGATATAAGATAACGTTATCACAAAAATCGTTATCACTGTTTGCTGCTTTGTAAACTAACAATCTAATCGCGAATCTTCTACCTCACCCTCTGGACTAGAAAAATTAGAAAAAATCATTCCCCCCTCTTATGGGGGGAATTTTGATGAATTTCGAAAAATTCGTCAACACTTTTTGAAAATTAAAAAAAATCCTAATGGTCCTCCATTACGATTTTTCACCAAAAATTCTTCATTTTCTGAGCATTTTTAGCTGAAAAACAAGCATCTCTCAACAAAATTTTCGCCTGCGACCTGGTTAAGGGGGTCCTATTTTTCGAAAATTTTTGGAAAAATCGAAAACAAAAAGGGTCCCCCTTATGTTTTTGGGTCGCAAAAATTACTCTTTCACGATTGCTAGTGAGCATGAAGTTGCGACCGACTACTTGTCAAGTAGAAATTTGCGATTAATTTTGTACAATGTATGGCCAATTATTTTAGCTAACATTTGTATAGAAAATGTAGAGGAAGTGAAATTTTGGAAAATAATATCCATTGTTAAATCTTTACAACTTTCCTCTCCACAATAAGAGGGTGTTCCAAAAAACCGCCATCTAGTCATTTTTTGGCGAAAATTTTTTTCTTCCAAAATGGTATTTTTATGCGAGAAATCGATTGCGCGCATCGACAATCCTTGACAACGCCTTCCAGACCATGAAATATCCTATTTTAAGTTATTATCGGTAGGAATTTCTACTTGAAAATTGGATATTTCATGGTCTGGGAGGCGTTTTCAAGGATTTTCGATGCGTTCAATCGATTTCTCGCATAAAAATACCCCTAATGAGTCATTTTGGAAGAAAAATTTTTGCCCAAAATGACCAAATGGCGGTTTTTTGGTACACCCTGTATTTTTCTTCCATACCTGTTTTTTTCTATTCTCATAAAATTATCACTTTATTAAATTTTTAAAAAGCATAAACAAATACACTGTCTATTCATAAAGGCACAAAGATATATGGTCGAAACTAGATGTGAAATCGTGATATAGCACATTGTTTAAAGCCTAACGAGATTTTATCAAAAGATTAGGTAGTCCAACGCCATCAAAGACATGTTTAGATATTGTAATACAAAATTAAAATCAACAAAATTTTAAAAAATAAGCAAATCAGATTGAGCGTCTCGATTTCAAGAAGGACAATGAAAACTCGTTGTGAAGCTTGAAGGAGACTAGATAAAAATTCAATAATAAACGCTGAAGTACAGGGTGTTCAAGCATGAGTTCCCCGATAAGAAAATTCGGGAGCTATTGTGAACAAGGGGAGGGGATCAAAAATCACATGTTTAGCAACTTGCAAAAGACTACATATGAAAATCTTTTTCCTATGTCGAGATATCGGATTTTATTTCATTGTATACCCTGTAGATCACCCTGTAAACGTTGAAGTATAATTATCACTTTACACATAGATGGAATTGGATTTTTCAGAACAACCTGATCCAAAAAATGAAACCGTTTTTTTTTTAAATTTCGGAGCTAGTTCACTTTGTTGGATTCATTTATCATGGTCCAAAAGTCGAATTTTTTTCTTTTAAAATTAGTCGAAAAACATCCTATTAGGGGTTTTTTAGTCGAGAAATACATTAGTGATTTTATTTTTTATTTAAAAAATACTGAAAAACTTCATTTATTGAATTAAAACTTCGTTTTTTGATCATCAAAAACGAAGTTTTAATTCAAAAAATGAAGTTTTTCAGTATTTTTTTTAATAGATTTTCACGCAAAAATAACATCACCAATGCGTTTCTCGACTAAAAATCCCTAATAGGATGTTTTTCGGCTGATTTCGAAAGAAAAAATTCGACTTTTGGACCATGATAAGTGAATCCAACAAAATGAACTAGCTCCAAAATTTCATAAGTGACTCGTGATAATTATAATAAATTCTGTGTAAAATGAACAGTTACATTACTTAAATTCATATGAAAGAATGTATATACCAGTATAAAAATACAATACACTTCCTAAGTATGAATAGCATAGTATCGTAAGAAATTCTCGCCGATATGAGTAAGATAGTACGTATTTGGAAAAATCTCCGGAAACTTTCCATTATTTAAAGCATGTGGCACAATGGGTTCTAAAAAAGAGTATAGCCATAAAATTGGAACGCTTACGTTAAAAAAGACTACTGAACTTTTGAACGGACCTAACACCTTTCGAGATAATTGTGTTTGAAATTTTGTTCAAAATTTTCAAACATGATTGTGTATTGAAGCGAAAGGGATTAACCCAGGGTGCCAAGTTTGCTGCTTTCAGAAAAGTGCTGATTTTGAGATGTCCAAAATCTGGCAAAATTCGATTTTTTCAGTGTCAAATCTGATTGTTGAAATGCGAAATTTTGTCAAATTTATAAGAAATATAATGGAAAATTAGCAGCATTTTGCTGATTTTTGCTCCTAAAATCTGATTTTTGAAGTCAGATTTGCTGATTTTGAACAAAATGTTCTTGGCCTTTTGAACAAAATGTTTCTCTCCCTGGATTGACCTCAACCGTATTTGTTAGTAAAAATTCCTCTTTCTTTTAAAAATAAATCTTCTCGAGGTCCGTTCGAAAGTTCAGTGTAGTCCTTTATAAGACATACTCTCAGATTCGATCAAATCCTCTCGATCCTTCATAATCGCGGTATACTCGTCGGGAGAATAGCGTACACGGGACTCCATCCGTTCTGCAGCATTCAACGCACTTTTTCGCATATTTTCATATTCATTTCGATTCTTTTCATCATCCAAATTGAATGTGAGAGAAAACATGGCTGAGGCACATCCGCTACCATATGAAAATAGTAGGGCTTTCTTTCCATTCAATTCTTCATGATCAGATATACTAAAAATGAATGTATAAAAGGTGTTTAAAAAATCGCCGTTTGGTCATTTTTTGGCAAAGTTTTTCAAAAATTTTTTTCGATTTTTGAACAAAAATTCAATTTTTGAGCAAAATTTTCAAAAAAAATTTTTCTCCAAAATTACTCATTAGGGGTATTTTTATGCGAGAAATCGATTTCCCGCATCGAAAACCTTTGAAAATGCCTCTCAGGCCTTGAAATATTCACGATTTTCGTATTTTTAAAGTTATTTTCGGTAGGAATTTCTACTTGAAAATTGGATATTTCATGGCTTGGAGGCGTTTTCAAGGTTTTTCGATGCGAGCAATCGATTTCTTGCATAAACATACCCCTGAGTCATTTTGGAAGAAAATTTTTAAAAAAGTTTTCGCCAAAAAATGACCAAATGGCGGTTTTTTTGGAACATCCTGTAAAGAATATAGAGAAATTCTTTTCGCTCACCGATGGATAAGCTTGATAATCTGGGTGTACAGCGATGCTGTATAAGAGTTACCCAAGCGCAGATTAAACTCCACATTAGGTTCAACTTTTTCCTTGAGGAGATCATTTGCAGATAATAATATATCATGCCAAAATTCACGAGAATTCAAACTTTCTTCCAACGTTATATTACTAAATTCAAGGGCTAAGGTATGCGTGTGACAAATTTCCACTTACCGTAATTGCTCCAATTTTTCTGCTCCCACCAAATTGGTATTCCGTCCGTCCAAAAAATCCTTGAAAACCAAACGTGCAAAGGCCTTCTGTATCAAACGATAATAGGGACAGTGAAACATGACCGCAACATAGTCTTCTATTGAGCGTTCTAAAAATGGATTTTTAGAGATGGGATTTTTGAAGAAAAATTCGAATTTTTCTTGACCAAAACAAGGGTTTCTATCAAAAATTTTTGTGTAATCGAATTTTCCATATCAAAATCTATAATCCTATGTCAAAAGTCAAAAATCGATAGGTTTACAGTTTTTTAGTTCATGTCGGCCTCTATAAGACCCGTGACTGTCCCTACTTATAAATAGATTTTTATCGGGAATAAAAAGAGATTTTTCTCAAAAATTGGAAACAATGTGAATTAATTCGATTTTGAACAAATCTCAGCACATCTCTAAAAATTTGACACCAATTTGTTTATAAGTTCCCAAAAATTCGCAAACGCAAGCAGGTCTCAAAATTTTGACTATATTTGAGCATCACTAATCTCCTAACCTTTATTGAGAAGTCGAAGTACTTTTTTATTGTATGCCGTGAAGCATTCATCCAATGCCTGCGCATATGCTTTTATACTATCAGCACCATTCACAACTGGATATTCTGAAGCCATTCCGCCGATTGGTTTGTAGAAATCTGTTATATCCTCCATATAGTAGGATCGGAGGCCTTTTTCAAACGAGATCGGTGCATCTGGCCCAATAAGAAAGGCTATAGCTGAAGCGCCACCAGTTGAACGGGCTGATTTTTCACCATAGACAGCAATATCAACAAGAACGGCAATTGCATTTCGGTCTAAAAATGGTCTTTAGCTTATTCTTTAAAGGAAACATACACACACATGTGTTTGAATGGGACAAAAATCTGACCCCAACAAGAAAAATGTTGTAATCTACTTCTATAGGGAAGGGGAGGTCAATGGGAGGAATCGATTGCGCGCATTCCCGAAGCCTGAAAACGCTTTTCTGATTTGTCGAATTTTTGACCCAATTTTGAGCGCCACGGGCGAAAATTTTTTTGCAAAATGCTTGTTTATAAGACGAAAATGCTCAAAAATTACGATTCTTAGTGGAAAACAAGTCAAATTTGGGGACTTTTTCGTTGAAAAATGAGAATTTTAGAACAATTTTGTGAAAATGAGTTAGGTAAGAAAATCGGCGCCAAAATTTTTTTTATATAAATGCTTGTTTTTAAGCTGAAAAATGCTCAGAAATTGAAATTTTGTACAAAAAATTGCAGATTTTTGACATTTTTGTTGAAAGGATGGGAAAATTTGGACAATTTTGGAGGAAAACCATATGAGGGACAATTAGGATTTTTGACAATTTTTTCAAAAATTTTTGGCAAAAACATAAGGGGGTTAGGAAATTTTTTTCATTTGTTTAGCTTTCAGAGGGGAGAGGCGCCGTGCTCCAGGATACCTCAACATGAAAAATTACTCAAAAATTGAAAATTCGTGCCCTGAATATAACACGAAATTCACATATTATTTATACACATGTGAAATCTACGTACGTTCCGTATCATAATTTGCCTGTAGCCAGTCAACAGCACCAAAAATAGCTTCAGTTCCACCATAACAAGCATTTTTCATATCTACACCACCAATATCATGGTTCTCTTCTGGCTTAAACAAACGCATAAGTGAAGTCTTAATACTCTTGCTTTTATCCACCAAAGATTCCGTGCCAACACTCAAATACCCAATATCTTTTATGTCTATCTGAAAATAAGAAATGAGCTAACCAAGGAACCATCTTCAACTGTCAGGTCAAAACCTATGTCAAAATGAATTTTATGTTAAAGAGCACCAAAAAATACATAAAAAAAAGTGAAATAAATTTTCTCCGTGAGACATCTCTGTGGGCCTGGAGACCAAAATGTGTTATTTTGGTCTCCAGGCCCACAGAGGCGTTTCACAGGGAAACTTTTTTCACGTTTTTCGATATATTTTTTGATGCTCTTTAACATAAAATTCATTTTGACATAGGTTTTGGCCTGACAGTTGAAGATGGTTCCTTGTTAGATCAAACACTAACGTTATAATTCTTCAACAAGGCTGAAGTAACAGTCAACGCCATCGAAACAGAATCTTCACAATCGGTGCAAAAAGACATTTCTTTTTGGCCACGGCCTTTGGTATATTTTCCAACTTCGTTGTCATACTGAAAAAGGTTCCAATGAAGTTGAAAAAATCAAGACTTGCCTTTTCTAAGTCTGCCAAATCAACATAATTCTTTGGAAAATAAAATTCGAACCCTTTGATTCCGATGTTTTTTGGAGGGCCGCTATTCTCGAGACTAGATTTTCTAGGAATGCCAATTACTTTACGCAATACTTCCATAATGAAAAGCTTAAATGTTCAATATAAAAAATATTACCATTTTTATGACTAGATTTAATACGTGGCAAGTCGCGCAAAAGTCGATTTTGAACGATGAGGGTTCGAAATTTTGTAAAGTAGAGAATTAAAAAAAAGTTGTTCAAGCAAACCCCCTTAAAATTACATGAAAAAATACAGATGATGCTATTAGGTGGCAAAAGTTCGGGGACACTACCTCTGTCGAATTTTGCGTTTTTTGTATTAAAAACACCGAAAAACGTAAAATCCGACAGTGGTAGTGTCCCCGAATTTTTGCCCCCTGATATCCCAAGGAGTATCTGTATAGAGTCGCCTTGAGGTTAAAATCGAAAAATAATGATAGAAAAACTTTTTTCATGTAATTTTAAGGGAGTTTGTGCTTTAACCTTTTTTAATTCGCTACTTTATACAAAATTTCGAACCCCGAGAGGGGATCGAACCCTCAACGTTCAAGATGGCTTGTGTGCGACTTGCCACTTCGACACGTAGCCGAGGTCTAGCTATGAAAAGGATACTAGTTTAAATATTTTCAGTTCAGTGTAATCTAGACAAAACAAATAAAAGAAAAAACAGATCGGAATAGATTGGAAAATTTGATAATTATTTCCTAACATTTAACATGATTCAGTGTAAAAAAAATTATGAAATAACTCTGAAAAGTTACAACTCAAACAAGCAAATTTGTCACACGGAAGTATTGTACTTTGTACCAACACATAGATTATTCCGATAAGGGCTCGGACAACCTCGAGACATTAATAAAAAGAAAAGCCGGTGATACCATAAGCAGGACAGACTGCTAAGTGGCGATTTTCTCTCTTAAAAGAGAAACATTCGGGTCGTTGTTTGTTTGAAGTCTTTCATTTGGCAGTTATCCAAATGAAGAGATTCGTTTTAAAGTTCTGACAAGTTGAAAGCAATCAAAACAAATTTATGGAGTTAAGAGAGACGATTTATAGAGGAGTCGAAAGAAGGTTCGGTTGGGCTTCCAAACATAACTACGGGATGAGGCAAAATAAACTGGTCACTTGATATTTTCAATTTTTAAAGGGGAGGGGGTACAAAGAAGGGACTATTCTCGAAAACAAATTTTTTGTCAAAACAGCCTATATAGAGGTAAAATCATGCGAAAAATCGATTGCGCGCATTCCCGAAGCGTGAAAATGCTTCCTTGACTCTGATTCAGGGAAAGTAGAGAATTTTCGACCTTATTATACTAGTACCTGGTTTGAAAAGTCGTTTCTCCATCAACAACAATGGAGAAACGTCTTTTCAAACCAAATATTAGTATAAAAAAGGTCAAAAAACCTATATTTTCCCTGAATCAGGGTCAAGAAAGCATTTTCACGCTTAGAAAATGCGCGCAATCGATTTTTCGCATGATTTTACCCCTTGTTTTAAAAAGAATTTTGTTTACGAGAATAGTCCCATCTTTGTACCCCCCCCCCTTTAAGATCTTTTTATTGAAAACATAAAAAACAAAGAAAATTAACAGAATTCATTCAAAATGGCCTCCTTGAGCTTCCATACAAGACTTCAAGTGACATGAAATTATTAAAATAACACAAAAAATATCACAATTCTAGATTCTCAATTCCGGTCTTTCAATGATTTTGGTATTGGTTAGGAGGTTGTAAACAGCATGGCTTTTTACGGCATTATTGAATCGAATGGGGTCTCGGCTATAGTGGCAACGTCAGCTGGCAGGTTGTTCCAGATCTTCAGCTATGAATTCTAGTGTGGAGGCTGGTATGATGAGCTCCAATTCATGACCAGCTCTTCTTGTACGCCTTCGGTTATGGTCTTTGCACAGCATGACGACTAAATCGAGTAGTTTCAGGTGGCCCAGGATGGCTTTGTGCATAGCCAGTGTCTCCATTGCAACTTGGTTGACGGGCTTCCATTGTAGTTTCTCGAGCAGTGCTAAGTACGAGGAGGTGACGTCGTTGGTACAGAGCTTGGCAACGAACTTGTGGACTCTTTCGATAGTGTTCTGAAGGACGATTTGGAAGGATACTACGATTCAATGGCATACATTAACATGGTTTCGACAGTGGTCTTGTAGATCTTCTCGAAAGTCTTCATAGACGCCACTTTCTGACGATTCAGCATAGTGTTTCAATGGCTTGACGGCATTTGGTCGATACTTTGTGACATGTTTCTTATAGCTGTTTCTGGTAAAGTTCGATGCCGAGGTAATGGAATTGCTTGACTTGTTCGTATTGAAAAATCCCAAGAAAGCAACCAAAATAAAAAGTAAATCGAACTCATTTATGAACAATATATATATTTTAACATTTTTATTTTTTTTAAATCATAGCAAACTAATAGAGGTCAAGAAAAAACAATATGGTACTAGTTCGGAACAGAGGACGCACTTTTCGAAAATTTTTTTGTTGAAAATGACCATTTTAGGGGTAAATTTATGTCAGAATTCAGAAATCGCACTCCAGAAAGCTAAAAATGCTTCCTTGGCCATGTTTACAAGATTAATAGGCACGTGAATCTCGTTAATTTTCGAAATCGGTTTCATCAAGTCGCGACTTTTCGGCCAAGCCCAGCATATTCATATCGCGAATCTCGTTCCAGTTAACCAGCATGTAAACTTGATGTGTCTCATCTTATTTTTTTAGAACACAGGAAGCATTTTCAGCCTTCGGGAGTACGATTTTTGAATTCAGCGCATAAAATTACCCCCTAAAATGGTCATTTTCAAAAAAATTTTTTCGAAAAGTGCGTCCTCTATTCCGAACCNAACACAGGAAGCATTTTCAGCCTTCGGGAGTACGATTTTTGAATTCAGCGCATAAAATTACCCCCTAAAATGGTCATTTTCAAAAAAATTTTTTCGAAAAGTGCGTCCTCTATTCCGAACCAGTACCAACAATCTTAATAGGTAAACATTTTCCAGAAACATAAGTCATCAAAGTTCAAGAATAAACAAAACAATAATCAAACGTATAAAAGCTATATGCAGGGATGCCAAGTGTGCTGAGTTTTTTCCCAGAAAATTATTAGGTTGTAACATAAGTTTTGTCCGATAGAAATTTCTGATTTTTGCTCCTAAAATCTGATTTTTGAATCAGTCAAATTTTGCTGATTTTGAGCAAATTTTCTTGGCACCCTTGGCTATATGGTATACAACCGAGATTAAAATAGACAAAATTATTTCGATGCTTTTCCGCGACCACGACCTCCTCTTGTTCCACTACCACGAGAAGCTCCACCACCACCGCGACCACCTCTAGTAGCACCCGAAGTGGATGGGGATTTTGCTCCAGATGGCTTCTGTATTATAACTCCTGCCATGTCTTTCACTTCTTCATCTTCATCATCTCCATTCTCATCATCACTACCTGCCAGTTTTCGCTCGATCACATGACCTTCTTCATCGATTTCAACCTCGGGTTCTAAAATTTTCTGTTAATAATTTTTTAATAAAAAGTATTCATCTCACCAACAGCAGCAGCCTTCCTTCCTTTAGCCATATCTATGATAGCATAAGGCAATAGACGATGTTCTTTGTTGAGAGCTCGTGTAAGCGCCGATTTTGCTTTTGTTGATACTTTTTTGGAGATGTCTTCACGTCCTGGCCAAACGCCTAATTCATTAATTGCTTCGGTGTCATCTTTTGTAAGTGCATAATTGACATAAACTTCAACCACTTCTCTAAACTTTTAGTTTTATACATTCCGAAAAAGTTCTGTTATAACGAGGCTAATATCATCCGAAAAA
>OZJO01005770.1:0-24376 GCA_900406225.1 Acrobeloides nanus | reverse complement strand
GGGGGGGGGGGGGGGGGGGTAAATCACTAAAAACAAATTTCAGATCAACGACATTGTTGTACATGCACACCCATAGCTTTCGAAAAAATTTTCAAATGGTGAGGGTGCGTTCAAGCATGTTAAAAAAGTTGTTGACAAATTGTCAAAAAGTTTTCCACAACTTTTTTGACATGCTTGAACGCACCCTCATGGTTCCTTGTTAGTCAACTTTATGAAGCTTTGGACTTCGTCCAAAAAATTAAAACATGCAAATTCCATGAAAAGCTCAGGAAACCCGAGGAAATTACATTTTTTGAAACAATCCCATTTTCTATAAAAAATGGACTCCTCAGTGTTTTAACGTGAACTTGGCTCAGTGGTAGTGCTCTCTGGATTCGAGTCTAATGGTCTCGGGTTCGAATCCCACCTGAGTCGATTTGATTTTGCCTTGTCTTTTGCGACACTGGGGTCCTGGACCCACGGACCCCATGGGGTCCCGAACCCGAAAATAAATTATAAATTTGCGCTTAATAAAATCAACAAAATCTTAATTGAAAACTAGCAATCTTTAAATAAATATCAAATATATTTATTGGAAATAAAATATTACATACAACAACAGAAGACAATTATTGGTTGACAAGTTGGAATCGCTCCTTCTTCCAGTCCACAACGATAGACAACTCCAGCTTGCGCATTGCATCCGCTCCAAGAATGTTGACGAACTCGAAATTACCCTTAGAAATTCGGCACTCGATATTTCTATTTTGATCCTAAACATTTGAAATTATTCTAAACAAAAAAATAAACCTGAATTGCAAAACTATAGAGACCACGAGTTGCATTTCCTTGGCCAAAGAACGCTTCCAAAGACTTCATAGTAAGGCATGTAAAAGGCGAGTTTGTATCGACAAGGAACCAGACGTTGATGGCCTGCGAATTCGGCTTTCCTGCGAGCTGACAAACCAATGGAACCATGTAGCGAATGTTTAGACCGTGAATAATGCCGTTGACTGGAAAAGCTGGAGAAGAGAATGATCCTGCGCTCAAATGTTCAAATTTATTGTCGTGGCCAATCTAAAATTTCAAAATTTAGAAATAATCATAAATACACTCAACTTACATCCACGAGCTCTTCCTCGTTGATATCAGTCACTAGAACGTCGAATTCGTTATAAGAAATGGCCAGCTTCTGCCACGAATCGTCCGACGAAGGGTTCTGAAAATAAATGAAATTAGTGGAGAAATCTGAAACCTTATGCTTACCTGATTGTGATCACTCATTTCAATGTATTTGAAGAATATAACTAAAAATATTATAACAATTAATAAAAAGCAAAAATTGTGAAATTATGTGAATACGAAAAATAAACAATACAAGGGGAGGCAAAAGTTCTTTCCTAAGGGGCAAAATTCTTTTCCTAAGTTTCCAAAATTGTTGTTATTTGAGAAAACTAATTTAAAGGAGTGTTATAGCGTTAAACCCCTATCAAAACTTGTATTTATGTGGTTGTGGTACACATCCAGGTAAAACCGTCTTTTCTGCTTTTTCTGAAATCTACTTTTTTAGGCGGTGGCGTAACCGGAGGCCCTGGCAGGCTTAGTGCACTAAAAGATATCGAAGATATGAAATAACACCAAAAAATTTATTTATCATGCATAATTTATAATAGTTATAAAATAGGACATCTTTTAGAAAAAGTTTTTTATCTAAATTAAAGTTTGGTAAAGAATTCCAATTGGAGATCGTTGTCGGACGAGATTCCGTAATTAGCATTATTATATGTTTTTTAAGCATTTTTAAGGTTGGTTGATGTTTCGAAACTTGATATTTCGAAACGATTATAGAGTTAAAAAAATAATGAAAGTTGATATTTCGAAACTTGATGTTTTGAAACTTTTTTAGATACAGTCGAACCTCTATTAAAACCCAAAAAAACTCGTTCAGATTTGGAGTTTCCATGGCCGATGCTTCAAGAAAATGTGGTTAACCCATCGAAAATGTCAAAAAAATGTGTATCACAAAATTGAAAATGTCAATCACAAAAAATTGAGATTTCCTATGAATTTTTATTTTTCTTCATGCAAAAATTTTTACTTTGCAAAAAACTTTGGCTCCAATCGGGATTCGAACCCGCGTACTTTGTAACTAATAAAGTTTCGAAACATCAACGCGGTTTCGAAATGTCAAGTTTCGAAACATCAATCAACCATTTTTAAACATGAATAGTGCTTTTTTGAACGTGTGCAGGAAATTTTGAAAAAAATTTTTTGACTCAAAGTCATAAGGGCCCCCCTTATGATTTTTTCATCGAAAAATCGATTTTTTTAAAAATTTTCCAAAGTGCTTCTAAAACTGTTCTAGGCGGTATCCCACTTCATCCACTGGACAGTTCATCCAACATGGACACTTCATCCACTGGACAGTTTATCCACTATGGAAAATTTATCCATCAAGAACACATTTTTACCGAATAAATAGTGGATGAACTGTCCAGTGGATGAAGTGTCCATGGTGGATGAAGTGTCTATGGTGGACGAAGTGTCCAGTGGATGAAGTGCCTATGGTGGATGAAGTGTCCGTTGTTGATGAACTGTCTCTGGTGGATGAAGTGTCCAGTGGATGAAGTGGGATACCGCCCTGTTCTATATTGTTTGGCGTGGCCAAAAACGGTGAAAAGTTTTAAAGTTAACTTTTTATCAATTTTTTCAAGAAATAGCCATAGTTGAGCTTGGTCATTATGATAGTTAGCATTTTTGGCAAATCCCAAAAGCTTTTCATGACTTATGATTAAAGCGAAAAAGTTGGTTTAAGCCTAGAGGAAGCTAATAAAAAAGACTTTGAGTCAAAAAATTTTATCCAAAAAAAGTTACGACTTTTGCAACTTTTGATTTTTGCGTTTTTAATGAAAGGGACAACTTTAAACTCAGAATAACTTTTCGAAACCTAAGTCGTTTTTGATGATTTTGTTGTCAAAAATGTTCGCCAGATCTTGCTTAACAAAGTTATGGTTCTAGTTTTTTGTGCGCTGAAGAAAAATTTGGAGAAAATTGACAAAATATGCCGAAAAAATCGATTTTTTTTTTGAGAAAAAATTTCTTTTTAGAGGGTTTTCAAAAAAAGTAGAACCATAACTTTGTTCAATAGAATCTGGCGAACATTTTTGACACCAAGATCATTCAAAAAGACTTACGTATATAAGAGTTATGCTAGGTTGAAGTTTAAAAATTTCACAAATTTCAAATTGTTGTAGAAATTTAAAATTAGCTCATAGAGATATGATTCTTTTTTAAAACTTTTTCAATAAAAAATCGACTATTTTTAAGAAAAAATGCGATTGTTTCACTAATTTTTCGGCTGGCGACTTTTTTTGGATTTTGCCCCCCTTCGAAATTTTTTTCTAGCGTCGCCTATGGAAAATTATAGTAACAAATAATACAATTTTATTCATTGGTAAAATCATTACAAGTACAATTTTTCGGAAAAGGACCCACACAAAAACCAGCATTCAAATTTATTTTTACACTGCATACATTAACATTTTGAGCGTACTGTTTCAGCAGGACCATGGTAAAGTTTCCAAAAGGTGAGAAACCATTCGTATCCGTGCGACCATCATATTTACGCCACCATATAAAGGGAACACCACTGGCGTCTCCGGCCGATGCTGGTACTGTCCAATAAGGACCAAAATTTGTGCTCCATGTAGTATAATCGGTTATAAATGACGTTCCTTAAAAATGAATTTTAACGATGAAATTTTAATGATGATAAACAATGGCAATACAGTCGAACCTCGATTTAACGGCACCCATCTTTTGGCCATAACTCGACGAGGACTAAACCATTTTCGGAGATTTTAGGCTTGTTTTAAAGCTAGAAGCCTATTCCTTAAAATAGGCCCAAGATCTTCGAAAATGATTTAGTCCTCGTCGAGTTATGGCCAAAAGATGATTGTCGTTAAATCGAGGTTCGACAGTATCCAAGGAGGTAATTACCCCCTAAAATTTCAAAGATTCATGGAAAAAATGATGATTTTGCGAAAAAAATCAAAAATTTTTGGGTAAAATCCATAAATTATCCCCCTAAAAATTTTTTTAATCGAACCACTTTCCGCATTTTCGGACACTGTAGAATGCAAAGTGCCCTTTTTTTCATTTCTCACCTTCAAACGTCGCAGCTGCAGCTTGCACATATTCCGTCAAAATCTGCTGATTAACCATCCGATTCGATGACCATTGGCCTTGGATATTAATAAAGAAGGCATTTGGAAACATTCCATAATTGGTTTTATTAAGTTCTTGGGGTTGAGCCAAATTCAACGAGTAATTCACCCGCTGAACATGCTCTGCTGGAGAAGGACACCCTGTCGTATTCGTACACGGGTCCAAATAAACCCAACCGTTCCATCCCCATCCAGAATTAATAATGTTCTGAATGCCGACTTGATCCGCTTGACCATCACTAGTTCCAACACGAGCCATAAATAAAGTATGGTTTTGTTGGCCTAGACATTGGAATTGAGAAGAATTGATTGGTTGGGTGGCATCAAAAAGTTCGTTGCAATTAGCAGAAGAAAAAGTTGGAAGGGTGCCGAGAATCAGCAATAAAACGAACATGGTTTTAAAGGTAACAGGCGAATAATTGAAATTTGGACGTCCAGGGGCTTTTTATTTTCTATGATCTTTTTCTGATAACATGACTATCCTTCATTCCTAACATTGATTTAAGGCTTTACAAAAGCGAAAAACGTATGATATCGTGCAAAAATGATATCATTATGTATCCTGAAAATGATATCAGTCTATATTCTGAAAGGTAACAAAGACGAATAATTGAAATTTGGACGTCTAGGGCTTTTTATTTTCTATGAATGTTCTCTGATAACATAATCACCCTTTATTTCTAATCTTTAAGACCACAAAAAACGAAAAATGTATGATATCATTCTGTATTCTTTGTTCTGAACTTTTGAACTCCTAGAAAACTCTTCCTCGATTCTAGGGTTATTATTCAGCTCCCGATTTTTGGATATTTTGTTATAGAAAGCTTTGTGAAGCACGGCGCGGGTTCGATCCCGCGCCCAAGTCATTTTTAAAATTTTGTAAAAATTCATGAAAATTGTTGCATATCCATATTTTTATGCAGGGAACACACGATGGCACTCTTATTTTTCCATGAAAACCTTTTGGAACATTTGGAAAAATTGCATTTTTCAAATTCTTCCAAAAGTTTTCATGGAAAAATAATAGCTCCATCGTGTTCCCCGCATAAAAATATGGATATGCAAAAATTTTCATGAATTTTGACAGCAAAATAAAAAGATGATTTTTGGGAGCGGGACGCGTCCTTTGAGTGAAGTTCTAGCGCTTTAGCAACTCGACCAATGGTCCAACCTCATGATATAGTACTCGTTTTGAAGCTCTCGGCGAGCTGAGTTGATTGATGACATTATTTTTTAATTTTGACCCTTGTCACAACCTTTTCGGAATTTTGGTACATCGTGTTTCGACCTATCTTGGTACTACCAGCGTAACTTTGGTCTAGAGATTTGGAGGGGAAGTTTTGGAAAAATAAGGTGGAAGTTTTGGAAATTTCCAATTTTCTTCCTGGAAAATTTAATTTTTCCAAGTTTGGGGGAGAAAGGTTCCCCAGGGACCTATTACAGTATAAAATTTCCAATTTCCGATTTCCAATTTCTATTTCCGTTTTCCAATTTCCAAAAAAATAAAGGGAAATAGAAATTGGATTATCAACGTTGATATTCCAATTTCAAATTCCCATTTCCCTTTATTTTTTTTTGGAAATTGGAAACTTTCACAAAAAATCCACTAAAAATGCAATTTCCATTTCCCTTTATTTTTTGGAAATCGGAAATGGAAATTGGAAATTTTATACTGCAATAGGTCCCAGGCTCTTCCCCCATAATTATGACGTTGGGAAATGGCTTCATTGAGTTTTCCTTTTTATTAAAACAGAGTTCATCAAGGGCTATTTATGCCAAAGTGAAAAAATTATATTTTTTATTAAAAATTTTAAAAAATCATATACCAGTAATATATAGAAAAATCGTTAGGTAGTAGTATGACTTTCCTTTTGTATTTATTTGATGATTTTTCAGTTATACATTACCTAATCTTCGATTTGGAAAGTTAGATGCCGGGAGAGAGCCGAATTTCGCGGAAAAGTTTCGCATCAATACTCACCTATCAAGTAGGCAGTTGACAACAATAGCTTACTTTAAGGATGATGAACAAGTCACACGCCGGCCATTAATTGGTGTTAACAAAAGGGCTATTCCTTTTGTGTTTAGTGAAGTAAGTTCAATCAAATGCACCCTCATTTTTAAGTAGTAATTGAAAAATACTACTTGATGCTACTGATAACATATCTTAGGACACCATAGCAGAACCAGGAGTAACAATCTGAGTAGCTGCGCGCGGGGTACCTTGCCATTCGTTCGAGGGGGTTATTCAGGAGTGCCAAGTCTGCTGGTTTTTCAGAAAAGTGCTGATTTTGAGATGTCAAATCTGGCAAAATGTTGATTCTCCAGTGTCAAATCTGATTTTTAAGATGCGAAATTTTGTCAAATTTATAAATATAATGGAAAATTAGCATTTTCTGATTTTTGAAAAATGTTCTTGGCATCCCTGGGGTTATTCTATGACCAAAAATTTCAAAATTTGCACGAGTCTCTCCATAAGCCTAAGACCTTCTGCTCAGGGGGAGGGGTCAAGATAAAAACATTTTATGAGACAATTTACAAAATTATATATTTTTTTCCTTGAATAATGGAGCATGGGTAAACATAGTTAATTTTCCTTTATTCAATCATGTTTATATAAATTGTCATAATCTCAATAGTAGAATCTGTTAATTTCTTCAATTGTTTTGTTTTATTAAAGGGGGGGGGAAAGTCATTGCGGGTTATCGACAAAAAATATTTTCGGCGAAAAACGATCGAGTAAAGTAAAATAAGCCTAATATTGTATGAAAACTAGAAATATTAACCCGAAAAAATTTTTTTAACGAGAAAAAAATTTTTTTGACCCCCTATCGGGGGTCAAAAACCCCATGTTAAAAAATCAATTTTTTTCAACTTTTTTATTTTAGCTTCAAATTGGCTGATTTTTGGTACTCGGGGGTTTTCGGGCATAAGAAATCGATTGGCGCAAGTCCCGAGTTTCAAAAAAATTTTTTTGACCCCCTATCGGGGTACTCCATGTTAAAAATTCAAAATTAATTTTTTAACATGGAGTACCCCGATAGGGGGTCAAAAAAATTTTTTTCTCGTTAAAAAAATTTTTTCGGGTTAATATTTCTAGTTTTCATACAATATTAGGCTTATTTTACTTTACTCGATCATTTTTCGCCGAAAAAATTTTTTGTCGATAACCCGCAATGACTTTCTCCCCCCCCCCTTTAAATGAAGAACTCGGAGGCGCTCGGATCAGGGCGAAGATCTCGTTCGGGGCGCTCGGAGACTTATCGAGAAAATCTCGTCTCCCCTCCGAGCACTCGGTCCCCCTCCCCAAGTTTATTTTTTGTAAATCGTCTCCGAACGACAAACATGTATTCTTCTCGACTGTCAAGAGACTATTTGTACGCATTTGTGGCGACCTTCAACGTCTCAAACCATTTCTTTATAATGTTAAATCGAGCACTTTCTAAAACGAAAACATTTTTTTGAAAAAATGACAAGTTTCAAATAAAACGAAAAAATAACGAAAAAAGTTTTGCTCTTAGCCCCCGGTGTTGGTTTTCTGATCTGAGTTCAGGATCCCTGGGAAAAATTCGGAACTTATGCACTTCGGCCCCCCCCAAAAATTTGGGGGGGGGCACTGATCAGTGCAGTTTGGCCACCCCAAAATTCGCATAAATCAAACATTTTGTTTGATTTATGCGAATTTTGGGGGGCCGAAGCATAGTTCGGAAGGGACCCACTTTTTTGGGACCCCATGGGACCCACGGACCCCAGTTGGGTCTTTGGGTCCCGGGTCCGGAGCCCCATGGGGTCCATGGGTCCCGGGACCCAAAGGACCCATACAAGATTTTTGCAATACTTCTTCCAAATTCCGGGATATTCTATTATTCTGGGTTATGCTGAACAACTTTCAAAAAAAAATTTTTGAAAAAAGTTGTCTGGCCACCTGAGTCGATTTGATTTTGCCTTGTCAAAAATATTGACGAAGTATCAAAAAAATTGACAAACACAAAATTTCAATATGATTTTGCTAAACCACTTTTTTGCTAACCTATAATCATTATTTGCACCAATTTGCCCAATTTATGAAAAATAATTTTGTCAAAAAATTTGAAACTTTGTCATCCTTCTCTGAACTGGATAGGATAAGATTGCTATTTTTTGGATTTTCGGAAAGGCAAAAATATAATTTTATGATCAATGAAAATAGTCAATTTAATGAATATAAAAAATTTTTCACTTTACAAAATGTTTACATAGCGACAAAAAGCAAAAATCTTGTATGGGGTCCTTTGGGTCCTGGGACCCATGGACCCCAGTGGGGTCCCGGGACCCATGGGTCCCAGGACCCCAAGGGTCCCGGACCCATTTCCGAACTATGGGCCGAAGTGCATAAGTTCCAAAAATTCATAGCATCGAAAACCGTTTTTGACCTAAAAACGGTTTTTCGATGCCATTCATTTTGGCTATAAAAAGGTCAAGAAAGTCTATTCAGCAATAAATTCATGTGGATTCTGTTTCTCCAGGCTCAAATCTATAATCCTATCACAAAATCTCCCGGGCAAAAGTTTCTATTAGAACTTTGTACGGCTTTTCTTGAAACGGCGGTACAGGGGGAGGCAAAAGTCCTGATCCAGGCGGCAAAAAGTCCTGACCTAGGCGAACAAAATTCCTGACATTGTCAAAAACGCTGAAAAGGTGTTTTCTCGTCCAGAATTGTCGAGAAAACACGTTTTTGAAATGTCAAGATTTGCCCCTTGGGTCAGGACTTTTGTCCGCCTAGGTCAGGACTTTTTGCTTTCTGGGTCAGGACTTTTGCCTTCCCCTGTACATACATTTTGATAACTTTTATAATTTATAACTCGTTTTGATATTTGTTAATTGAACTTTTTTTAGATAAGTGATTAACTTCCTTTTAAGATTATTTATTAAAAACAACTTCTTTCGTAAGCGCAATAATGGTAAGTTGAATTTTGGAGTAAGACTGCTCGTAGTTGTTGGTAAAATTGTGCTATTGACGCGAAAATGGTCATTTTTCGCATTTTCAAAAACCCAATCACAGTCAGGGTAGTATTTTCAGAGTTCGGGAATGTGTTCAATTGATTCTCCGTATAAACTTACCTCTAGAAACAAAATTACCTCTAGGGAAATAAATTTCCGTTTCCCAAAAAATCATAAAAATTCATTTTTTTAATTTAAAATAATTCACTCTGTCTATTATCCTCATGTTTTTGAAAGCATTGCAGCCGATTTTACGGAGGAATCTTAAGAAAATTCTAGCAACTACATACTAGCATTTTAAACGTTACCAACATATTGTTTATTTTTAAAGGAGGAATCTTTGGACAAAGTAACTGCAGGATTGCCCGGTATTATAACTCGAGTTGACGGAAGTCGTGCATATATATGGACTCTAGGCTATGGTGCTGAAGAACTCGTTACTACGAATAATTTTCAGCTTAAAGTAATTTACAGCTTCAAGTTTTTTATGCGTTTTTATAGCCTGGAGATTGGGTTAACTTTGATCTTGAAAAAGCTAGCCGTATTGTTTCGAATCTTGAACGTACAGACGATCTTTTGCCTACTTCTAGACGCAAGAATCCTTCGACTCCATTTGTGGTAAAATTTGTTTACATAAAGTGCTTAGGTATATCATCAGCGTCGTAATTTTGGTCCAGATCGGGAAGGGAAAAACAGGGGCGTAGCCAGAAAAATTTTGGAGGAGGCTGAAGTGTAAAATTTTTGGTGACGCCGCGTGACAAATTTTTACAAAAAAGCAAAAAATCAGAACTGCAAGCGAAAAATTTTTTTTATAAGTGCTTGTTTTTAAGCTAAAAATGCTCAGATATTTACAATTTTTGGTGAAAATTTGCCAAAAATTTTAGTTATGCGCCAATCTTCGCATGTCAATCAAAATTTGAATTTGAAGACGAGTTCATCTTGCCCTAATTGTTTTCTATATGACTTTTTAGGTTGAAACGCATATCAATTTTCCACCGAAAAAGCTGGAACAATTCAAAAATGTGGTTTGGAGTGTAGATTTTGATACTGTGGCTTGTTTTATTAAAACAGATGAATTGGATGGTAACCCGGAATTGGTTTACAAGGCAAAAATTTGCAGGTGAAATTCTCATTCTTAGTAGCTTTAAAGATTTGTTATTATAGAATTCCATATGAAAAGCAGAACACAGCTAAAGGCTTGGGCACGATTTGGACTTTGTTTAGGCAAAATTTGGTTAAAGCTGATGAAAATGAAGACAACTATCAAGATTGTTTGAATAGCGCTGTACATATTTTAATATTTTTTGAGTCGTAACTAAACTTGTTTAGCCATGGCATGTTCAAAATCCATCTACATCAAACAACTGTGACGACAAGGTCACATTTACTCACGCCCCTCTTTTGACCACTACTTTTCGAGTTCCAAAAGAAGAAAAGCTGGTTAATCTTGAGGAAGTTGAAGAAAATCCGAGTAGTGCTGTGGGTACGTTGCCAACATCGATCGCTCAAGCGAACGCCCAAGAAAGCTCTTCCCAGCTCTTCAACATTCATTCTGAAAAAACGAAAATTAATGAAAAACCCGAATTCACGTCGGAACCATCAACGAGCAATATCGATGATCGACCATTTAGCTCTTTGACTACAAATGGTATGAGGTCTTACAGGGTGTTAAAATTAATCGCCATTTGGTCATTTTTTGGCTAAAATTTTCCAAAAAAATTTTTCGAAAATTATTTAGGGGTATTTTTATGCGAGAAATCGATTTTGCGCATCAAAAGCCCTTGAAAACGCCTCCCAGACCATGAAATATATGATTTTTGTATTTTTCAGTTATTTTCGATAGGAATTCCTAGTTGAAAATTGGTATATTTCATGGTCTGAGAGGCTTTTTCAAGGTTTTTAAAACAAATTGACTTTTGGGCCATGATAAGTGAATCCAACAATTTGAAAACTAGCTTCGGGATTTTTAGAGCGGTTGTATACTGGAATTGTAATTAGAAGCGAGAAGCACTATAGCGTTATTTGGAATAAAGAAGATAAACATGTCTTTACTGCTAAGCCGGTATGTTTTTAGCATAGTCTAGTAGTTGCGTACACAGACCAGTGACGTAGTCAGACTCCCATGAATGGTGTGGGGGGGGGAGATTTTAAGGAGTCTTATGTAATTTTTGGCCACTTTTTGGTTGGCAAAAACATAAAGGGGATCATTAGGAAAAAATTTTCATTCGATTTTGGGGGTGGGGGAGGGCACCCTGGGCCCCACCCAGGGAACGAAAAAATAGGTGATAACACCCAAAATTCATCCACCCATCACCCAGTTGGTGGCATCACTCCCCCCCCCCGAGCTACACCACTGGTACAGGCACATGTGTTTATAATTTAGTTTGAACCTGGCGTTTGGATAGAATATAACCGTGTGGAAACATTTGATCCAGTTGAAAATATTTATATTGAGGCATATAATGTCAATGAAATTGATCCACCAATTTTGTCTGCTCAATGTGGTAGCACCGTTAAGGTATTTTTTTGTTTTCATTTTCTAGTTGAGTTATATTTAGTGTCGTAATTATAAGGGGGATAGGTTCCCCGAAGGCCCGAAAAAATCATAAGAGTTCCCTCTTATGTTTTTGTCAAAAATGTTTGAAACTTCAAAAATCAATGGTTTCCATTATGATTTTTCATTAGCATGTGCTTTTATGAAAATAAAATTTTTGAAATTCCCCTAACTTTTTTGATCAAAAAGTCCCTTAACTTTTGTCAAAAGTCCTCTAACTTTAGCACCATGAGATAAAACAAATTATTTAAATATTTGGAGTTCCGACCACGAAAAAGTGTTGCGACGCTTGCGCCGATATTTGATCAAATTTTGGGGGCCGATCGTGAGATGGAAGGGGCCTTTCTTCTCATGTTGATGGTGCCAATTGGCACCCCCTGCCTACCTATGAGCCCAGATAAATTTTTTCCACACCCTTGCATGTGGGTAGGGGTAATTGTATGAATAAAATTCGTTTGGGTACGTAAAATTAACGTACTAAAAAAATCATTCATACAATTTTAGCTGTTAGTAAAGTTTGTTTCTCTAAATGTCTTTTCTTTAGTGCCAAGGCACCATTGTGAAAGTTGACCGTGAACGGAAATTCAAGGAGAATGATGTTGCATTTTATCCAGCTTACAATGATAATTTGGGTAGTTTGTTGTTGTTCATTGAGCAAAACAATTTATTTTATAGGATGGGTTGTGATGTTAAAAGATCCTATAAGCGAAACATGGACAGACAAGAAGGATTTTCAAGTAAGCATTGTGAAATTTGATCCTCTTTTTTGTTCAATGGGCCATTTGGAGATTACTAGCCAAAAATTCGATTTGTTTGCGACTTTTCACTTCACTACACAGGCTTTTCCTGAATCAGGGAAGTGTTTTTCGCTTCTTGCTTGATTCAGGAAAAACATTTGATTTTTTTATTAAATTAGATTTTTCTTTTATGTTGGTTGATTTTAGGCATCGTTTATTTACAATATCAGTCCGACGAATTCAAAACTTCCATGGTATTTATGCTCGATTGATGAAAACAACGAGACTTGCATTGTAGGATTGACTTGAGCTTTGTTTATTACATATATTTTAGCTCCCCGAAATCGAGTCAGACGAAGTGCTAAGCGGATTCTTTAACGCAAAACGAGAAATTCATCCAATTCCTGAACGCTTGCCCGCGAGACCGCCACCTGAATATCATTGGTTTCAAGACGAACATGGTGTAAGTTTGAGCTATTTTATATAGAATGCTCCTCTCCCTCCCGTGGCCTCACTGGGTGACATTCTATATAAGTGCCAGTTTTAGTTCACAAATATGCTTGGTGTGGTACTCAGCTATAAATTCGATCGAGTAAAGAATCAACACATTTCTTATATTGGTACGAGAGTTGGCTCTGTATTGCATTATAAGCATCATCCTCTTGGTATGTTCATTCAATAATTTGCTTGATGTAAAATAGGGACCTTCACGCATTTTTGGAACTCGAAAGTTTGATAAGAAAACCATCCCATGTTTGTTCTAGAATCGAAATCTGTGCTATTAAAAACCCTATAGGCAAAAAACCACATCAAAAATGCTTTTTTTCTTGAAAAATTGTAATAAAAGAACAGGGGTACCGTATGGGCAATATAAAGGGAAAATGGCTCAAAAAACGTCATGTTCTAACTCTAAAAAATCATAAAAAACAGCTCAAAATGATTTTTATTGAACTTACATATAAAAAAATTTTATGTGAGGAATCGAATGGTGAGGTTATTTATGCAAAGTTTTCACTTCCAAGGGTTGAAAATTTGATTTTTTTTTGAAAAAGCTAAACCCCCTCCCATTTCATACATGGTAAACTCCATATTATGGCAAAAACCATATGATCAGGTTGAAAAGTTATAAAAAATTTTTCGTAAAACGTCATTTTCAATGTATACAGTAGTATTTTCACTATAAAAAAGTTGATAAGTCTAATCAACAAAAAAATTCGTATGGATTCTGATTATCCAGACGTCCATCTATGGATTTTTATTTAAAAAAACCCCTCAAAAACCATGCCTGGACACGAAAGAAAAAACGAAACATTTTTACTCTTTGGATTATGTACGTTACCTTCATGGAACCCATGAAGAACCCTAAAATTGAGTTCTTTTTTAGGCACGTGGCTATTTCTCGACTTAAATCTTGAAGATGGCCCTAAAAAATCCCTTATTATCAAAGATTTTCGACGAGTAACACACGCGCCAGTTGGAACACGTGTGGTCGTAATCGATGGCAAGGAGACTGTTTTGGTATGTTGTTATTTTTGTAAATTGGAATATTAAAGAGGAGGTGCATTTTGCGATCATTTGGGAGGAAAATTTTTTTAAATAAAAATGGCCCTATTGGGGAGTAATTTGATGCGAGAAATCGATTGCGCGCATTCCCGAAGCGTAAAAACGTCATTCTGATTAAGATTTCGTGAAAAATTGCCTATTTTTTCGCCTTTTTAAATTTTTTTCGCGAACATTTTTCATCTTTTTTTCAATAGCCATTTTTCCGATTCTTGATGAAAAAAAATGACATTTTTTAGTGAAAAAATAGACATTCTTTTCGAAAAGTTTCAATAAACGGAAAAATCTTGGCCCCTCATTGCGGGAAAATTTTTCGGTTTTTGGATTTGTTTGTCGCAGCCATAACACTCTTCACGGAGAGAGGAGAGTTGAAAAAATTGTCAAAATTGAAAATTTTTTTGGGCATTTGGAATGCCCCGTGGGCCCACAAAGGGGAGAATTCCGAATAAGATAACACGCCGAAATTTTTTTTAAATTAATTTTTATCAAAAATTTCAATTTTATGGCATGAATTTTGTGCTTTTTTTATCTCCACGGGGAGGAGGTGCATTTCGAATAAGTACCAATTTTTGCTTTAAAATGATATATTTAACAAAATAAAAATCTTAATCTCTTCCCGAAAATTTCATAGACTTAATCTCGTGCCATCCCGACTGTCCCGATTTTGTTCCTTCCGAAAAATCCTGTACCGACCATGATGCGAATCCCGACTTCAGGACGCAACACTAGTTGTCAGTTGTCCATTGTGTTTGTCCTAGTCCCATGTTGATCTGTGGATTGTGAGACTTCCATTTTCTTTTTAATACCTATTTATAGATCCTTTGCTATGTAAAAGCAAAACGTTTGGTATATGAAAATGAAACTTTGGGCAAAGTAGTGGATGATGACCATTTGATCCAACGCCACTTAGATACTCCAGAAACTCACGAATATTTGGTCGAAGTTGTCTGGATACATGAAACGCAAAAACGACGCAATGCCCTATATCGAGTGGTCAAATTTCACGGCACAAAAGAGCAGAGGAATGGCGGTTTCATTGATCCAGAGGTTGGTGTGTTTATTATAAATAAAACTGGAGACCGTGCTTCGGCTCTAACTCATTATAAAAATGGTTTATTGACACAATTGTCTTAACTCCGTGAAAACGTCAACGCGGTAAATTCTAGAAAACAAGGGGTTTACGGACACACACATTATACGTTTTATACAGGGATGCCAAGAACTTTCGTTTAAAATCAACAAATCTGACTTCAAAATCAGATTTGAGGAAGAGAAAAAATCAATAAAATGCTGCTAATTTTCCATTATATTTCTTATATAAATTTGACAAAATTTCGCATCTCAAAAATCAGATTTGACACTGAAAATCAGCATTTTGCCAGATTTTTGACATCTTAAAATCAGTAGACTTGGGACCCCTGATTTTATATAAGAAGATTTGAGCTTCTTAAAAAGATTTTTTATCTGTTTAGGAATCATGTTATCCACCAGAAAAGCCTTCGGAGTCTAAATCCATTGCTGTACTTCCAAATACTATGGAGAAATCATCATTTTCTATGAACGAAACAGTCGAAGAATCCTCCATGAATGGATCTTCTGAGCCATTGGGAGTATCATCATCATCAACGACGAATCAATTCAACAATATGCGCGAGTTGGAAGATGATCAATTATCAAGCTATTCGGACACAACTCCGATTCAACAACAGCAAGGACATTTTCGTCACTTTGATTTTGCTCATGCTTCACCAGAGCCTCAAGCTCAAGAGTCGCCAGTGATAGACCACGACGATTTGCAGGTATGTTATACAGGGTTGATGGGCTCTAGGAAAAGTGACACCTTTATGAAAATTCTATTTTTTCCTCTTGGTTCCCCTAGGAAAAAATTTGAAAAAAATTTTTCCACAAAATGTCTCTCTTCATGAAAGCTGATGAAAATAAACTGGGGTTTCCGATAGATCAGCGCGTAGAATTGTTCATAAGAAGAGCTTGGGATGAAATCATTCAAGTCCAAGAAGCTTGTCGTTTTTGTTATGGTTTCAATAAAAAATCCCTATAACGATGTTGATTATAAACATTCTGATGTGACCGGTTTATTCTGCCACACCCTGTACATTTGACTTATTTTAGATGGAAATGGATGAAAATTATGAAGATTGTATACCCAATATGCAAGCAATCAAGTCAAATTCCGATCTGTCGTTGGTCGTTTTTCGTCGTAAAAACTTTGCGTTCTCCTATTCGAAGGCATTTGGGCTGGTGATTGCACGCCGCTGTTTCTTTGATGAGTAAGAAATTTATATTTTATTTGAATGATACTCTGAAAATGTCCATTTTAAACCTGCTTAACTCGCTTTATTTCTGTGTGTATGTGTACTTATACACAGAAATTTGAACAAGAATCACAGGATCAATTCCAAATGATGAAAAAAAAATTTTTGAAAAATTTCACGTTCAGTGGGATACCGAATCGATACTAGTACCCCACCTTTCAGTGTCCATTGTTTTGAGAATTATACACTGCTCCAACTAAATATAAAGGCACCCCTTAAAAATACCGTATCTCTCTTGTTTTATGGGCATTTTCGATAATTTTTTTTTAATTCGACTCTCCGTATCATGAAAAAAAAAGAATTTGATCAAAATTTTTAAACATTATTTTTTCTTATTTTTCAAAAAAGTAAAAAACCCAAATTCACGTTTTTTCAAATCCAACTAAATATAAAGGCAGTCTAAAAAACCGTTTATTTTAGCGCAACAAATAATAATAACAACAACAAAAAACAATTTTTAATAATCAATTGGGCCTCCATTTCGGTTTATCACTTGAAAAATTCGATTATCCATGCTCAAAACCAGATCATCAATGATTTCTTGATCAATGGTGTGCCAAGCCGCAACAATTGCTTTCTTGAGCTCTTTAACGTCTTGGTATTGCTTGTTTTCGGCATAAATGCGGCGTACAAGTATTCCCCAAATGTTTTCGATTGGATTTAAGTCCGGAGAGTTGGCCGGCCAGCCCAAAAGCGGGATATGCTTGCGTCGTAACCAAGCCCTGGTACTGCGGCTAACGTGAATTGGCGCATTATCTTGCATGAAAATAAAGTTTTGACGGCGATTTCGTCGGAAAAACGGTAGAAGAGAACGGCGCAGCACAAACTGGTACTGAATTGAGTTCATGCGCTTCGGTACAAACGCTAGTTTGACCCTTCCAGTCGACGTAAAGGCGGCCCAAACCATAACACTTCCGCCACCAAAGTTTCTTCGCGAAAAATAAAGCGGATCTTTGCGGAGATCATGCCAGTAGTACTTAACGCCATCGGGACCATCCAAATTGAACTTTTTCTCATCGCTCCAAACCACCTAAAAAGACCAATTAACCCTACCCAAAAAACCCCCAAAATGACTAACCGATGCCCAGTCTCTCCGCGTGTTTTGACGACCAAATATCACCCGCAGACGCTTGTTTACTTTCTTAATTGCTGGGGCCTTTTTTAATTTGCGTCGGACAATGTTCGGATTCTTTCGAATGATCCTTCTGACCCATTCCGGAGTCACGTTTAGACCCAAGTCCTTTTTTATCGCGCTACAGGTCTTCACAGAATTCGATGCCTCGCGGTAAATTCGACGCTTATCTCGCTCAGAAATGGTGGTTGGACGTCCAGTCGGCTTTCTAGTACCATAACCAGCCGGATTCTTCACGTAATTGTCAATCACTGTGGGAGAGCGGCCCAGAAGTGTTGCAATTTGACGGTTGCTCTTTCCATCACGTTTATACGCTGCAATTTGCCCTTTTTCAAAGTCGGAAAGTTTTCTCCCAAGTGCCATAACCTTAAAAAAGACTTTTCCAATCAAAATTACTACAAAATGTATGACAATTATTGTAAAAAAAACAAAAAAATTAGACTGCCTTTATATTTAGTTGGATTTGAAAAAATGTGATTTTGCGTTTTTTACTTTTTTGAAAAATAAGAAAAAATAATGTTTAAAAATTTTGATCAAATTCTTATTTTTCATGATGCGGCGAGTCGAATTAAAAAAAATTATCGAAAATGCCCATAAAACAAGAGAGATACGGTATTTTTAAGGGGTGCCTTTATATTTAGTTGGAGCAGTGTATGTTGTTTTTTAGCAATGTTCTTTTTGATCGTATCTTCAAGCTTGGAAATTGGATTAATGCTGCTTGTTATGCGACAACAAAAGCGATTACATTGGATCAAGTTAAAATCGAGACAATAATTCTTGAGCCTGCTGTTCAGACGGAAAAGCCATTATTCCATGTGCTCGTACAAAATGATTTCTTAAAGGTACACAATTTTGTAAAAATTTAATACAGGATTTTTATAATTACACACGAATTTTTTAGGTGAAAGCAACTATAAGTTGTACCCCAGGAAGCTATAAATGGATTAATGACCATAAATTCGTTTCGGCGTATAGCAAACTTGGTGATATCTTAATTCCTAAGTCGGTCTTTAATGGATATGGTAATCTTGTTTTTTTTGTACGCACAAGTTTTGATTTTTTTAGATCTGCATGGTAAAACCATTGTGTCATGGGTTTCCTTCATTCAGCCTAGAGAAGATGACGAGCACGGACATTATTGGCATATTATTCATCATGGAAAAATTTATCAGGTACTAGTTTTTAGCTTGAGCATTTTTCAGTGGCGTAGGCAGGGGGCTATAGCCTCCACCGAAATCCGGAAAATGAAAAAAATTTTCCTCTTATTCCCTTCTTTATGATTTTGCCCAATATTTTTGAAAAATCTTTTTAAATTTAATGGTCCCCCATTATGATTTTTCATCAAAATTTTAAATTTTTTTCACTAAAATAGGTCATTTTCCACAAAAAGGGCCCAAATTTTCACCAAAAAATTGAAAATTTCTGAGCATTTTCAGCTTAAAAACAAGCACTTTCAACAAAAAAAATCGCTGCTTTTTTGTGTCTTAGTAAGAACAAATTTGCTGCGGTGAACTAAAAAAGTCACCAACAATTTTACACTTCAGTTCTCCTACGAAATTTTTATCATTTTACGCCCCTAGCGTTTTTCATCTTGACTTTATTTACATCTTCCCTGTGCCAAATTATTCTTTTTTATATAAAGTGTTGACATGAAATAATTTTTTCTAGCTTGATGAAAATGGTGAATTGCAAGAGATTCAAGGTCTTTCAACTCCTAGTGACGATGAAGACCTATGCGGATCAGAAATCAGTTCTGACTTGGAAAACTCTGGCGTTGGAAATAGCCCATCTACGACTCGCCATCATCATGTTCCATTAACATATATGCAAAATAAAAAAGCGAACGAAAGTCCTTCGTTTGAAGAGGAGGAGCCGATTGATAGTGGCGAGGTTAGTTTTTTGTCATTAGGTATCAGTGGCGTAGCTAGGGGGATACTCAGGGTGGTTTCCCCACCCCAATCCTTGGAAAAATTTGAAAATTTTCCTAATGGTTACTCTTTTATGTTTTTCCCAAATGTTTTGAAAAATTTTTCAAAAATCATGTTGTCAAAATATTTTTCTAATGCGCGCAATCGATTTCTTGCAAAGATAAGATGCTTAGAACCTGCTTGGACCGAATAAAAATTAAAAATTTTGCCAAAAATTGAAAATAGTTATATAGAAAGGATTAAACTTTCCAAGGTAAAAAATTGTTTGAAAAGGCTTCCCCCCCCCTCATTCTTGGAGGCTGGCTACTACGCTACTGTTATTTGTAAGAACTTATAATTTTAGACGGATTCTAATTTCGTTGATGAATCAGAAGACCAATATTTCTCGCCACCAGAATCCGAAGTCCACAAGTTTATTAACAATGACTATCATCGCTTCTTATATACGAATAATGGCATGGGTGATGAAGAGGATGGCTATTCCGAAGAAGAAGAGAGCATCCAAATTTTTGATGATTATGAAAGTGACAACGGAGCACTCTTGGATCCTAAAAAAACGACATCGGAAAATGCTGTAGTTAGTGTATGGAATGCTACGATGCTGCCCCAACATGATTATTCTTATGCAAATTTATCATCTCTCTCATCGTTTAGCCCAGACAAAGAGTCTGAAGCTGATCATGAAATGGAAGTGTCGAGCACGATGACAACAGAATCGAATCCAATTGATCAGTTGGAGCCGCTAATGTTGCAGATGAAGATGGAATTAAACAATGGCGCGCCTACAAAGCTTAATTTAGGTGTGTTAAATAAAAAAAGCACAATACATTTCAAAATTTTTTGTAATTGAAAAAAAACGACACAAGAGAATTGTGATGAATTGGGGGAGATATGGCGATTTTTCCATCATTTCCAGCATGTCCTGGGTTGAAAAAAAGTTGATTATTGACACGAAAGCATGCTCTATTCAAAAAGTTATAAACGCTGGCGCATCGATTTACTACTAAAAAAACTTGATACTTAGAACTTTCGGATTTGTATGTTTTATATATACGGAAATGCAGAATCCTCTCCTCTATTATTTAAAAAACCGCATCGAAAAATGACGATGAACATATTAAATAATTGATTAATTGAATTTAGATTGGAAAAAGAAAACCCTGCAAGATTTGGGAATCGAAAAGAAACTGCTTGAAGGTAAATTATCGCACCGCACTACATCGTATTCTTATCGATCATCATCAGTGGATGTGACTGTGCCCCAGCTCTGCTCACTCCGTCCTCACATGAACCGCGAAAATGCTGGAAGCTTGAATGGACTCGTAAGTTTTTTTAAGGAATATGAATAATGCAGCGTTTTAATCTTCGTTGATATATGGATAATAAAACCAAGCAGACACATAGGGAGGAGGGGGCAATCCGGACAATTGACCCCGCCTGGAAAAATTTTGAAATTATACCCTCTTATGTTTTTGTCCAAAACCACAGGTAGCTTTGAAGGATGTGCTACCTGTGGATTTTGGACTTTGGGTCGGTGCCCCCCCCCGTCAGGAAATCGGTTCTAGTCGACAATGTGAGTTCCATAGATTTTTATGAGTCCAATAAAAAATTCAGGTAAGGATAGGGTTTACCCCACACCTCAAAATGACACGGGACGGCTTTAAATCGGCTGAGACGGCTTTAAATGGCCTAAAGTCTAAGGTTTAAACCTAAAGCTTAACTCATGCAAACATGAACTCATAAAAATCTATGGAACCCACATTGTCGACTAGAACCAGGAAATCCTGGCTACGTGCCTGAACCCAAGCTTTTTTTAGAGCGAAGATCTTGAATCGGCCGATGTTACTTCGTTGTTTGATCCACTTTATAAAAAGGTGAACGCAAATAATCAGTTGTCAAAAAAAGCTCCAAAAAAATCGGTTAGTTTTTATAGAAAATTGATGTGTTATTGTTAAAAATCTGGGCAGAAAAATTTTTGTACCGAAAGGATGTGTAATAGAAAATTTTGATGTCAGAGTATTCCAAAAAAAAACTGTCGTTTGGTCAGGAATTCCCACCGAAAATAATTGAAGAAATACGAAATCTTGTATTTCATGATCTGTGGGGCATTTTCAATTTTTTTCGATGCGCGCAATCGATTTCTCGCATAAAAATATCTCTAATGAGTCATTTTGAAGAAAAAAATTTTTTGGACAATTTTTGCCAAAACATTACCAGATAGCGGTTATTTTTTGGAGAACACCCTGTACAATTTTAAAGGCTAACACACATCTTAAGGCACCAGTCTTTTTTATTTCTAGGATCCGCCTAACGCCACTGTATATTCTATGTCCGACACGGATATCCAAAATCAAATTACTGATTTCTTTGGTGGTGTTTTGCCAGCTGAAAATGCACCTGTACTTCAACCAATTCCCGTACAGAAAGAAGATGAAGAACCAGCTTTGATCGATTTCGAAAACGACAGTTATAATCCTTCGGTATAGTTAATTTCATACTATTATTCTCCTCTATTGTGCACGCTTATATTTATGCAAAAAAAATTTAGAATGTTTTATTCTAGATCTTCTTTAAAGTCCATTAAATTTTATTTTTATTCGCATGATAATTATACAAGATCACACATGGGCAAAGGGTTGTAATTTTCCAATCTCCACCCTGCTAAGCTCACTGAAGAAAAACAATAAAACTTCAATTTTTTGCATCTTTGATCAACCCTACCTGGCCCATATGTGTACAAAAATATTTGCCAGTATTTGTCGGGTATAAATTCTGTATTTTTAATTTTTGTGCCATATATTGTTTTTGTGATTATTTAATAACCTATATCAAAATGCATGCTTTCAATGTTTATTTTGTGTTTTCATATAAATGTTAATTTATTAAATGCTTCATAAAACTTGCATGGAACACTCACTGTATGTTACGGTATTTACTCAAAAAACCCAATTGGGTCTGAAAGTTCATCAAAAATGGATAATAATGGCGAGTTACTCGACATTTGAGGCCGGACATTTGAGGCTTAACATTTGAGGCCTAACTTTTGAGTCCAGACTTTTGAGGCCCCGAAATTCGAGGAATTTGGACCCCTTTTAAGCCTCAAATATCGGGGCCTCAAATACCGAGTAACCATAATGGCGCCAGTCCTAGATGTCCATGAGGAAGAAAAATTTTTCTACAGGTCTCAGAAGGTTTATTTCCGCATTTTTTTTGTTTTAAGGCCATATCTCAGTCAATTAAGTCCATTTGAGCTGAAATTTTTTTGGTCAAATTCTTGAAATCACGGCGAATAACTTTGTAGAACATCACTTTTTATGAAAAAATTTTGGACGAGATGCCGACTTCGGACTTTGAATTTTGGGTTCAGCTTTTTTTATAGTTGGAGTTGAAACGGACTATATTTTAGAGCACAATCCTGATTGAAGTCACCGATTCACTTAACAATTACCTCGATTTTAATCTGAACCAAATTGATCTCAATTCAACAACCCGCGTAGTTGAATTGAATGAAGACGTTGAAGCTCATGAAAACTCGCACGAAGTTGAACTATCCAGTATTGAAGATGAAACTACTGATGGAACTTTAAGCTTAAATGAGGCTATTACACATATTTCCACTAATAGTCACAACAACTTCAATCCTGCCAATGTCGATTGTGAATCTGAGAATGCTGCTGCTCCTCCAAATGTCCGTCGTAATCGCTTTCGATATCAAACCTATTTATTTTCTGTTGCCATGTTTGCTGTTATATTTCCTATGTTATATGAAGTGTTGAATTTTATTTTTTAAATCTAGCTATATGCAAATAGCCTTATAAACACGGTTATTCTCTATTTTGCCTATTCTTTTATTTTCTATTATTCTTTTGTTATTGTATTTGAGATCTCTAATCACTTGTATTTTTACCTGGTTTGTTAATATTTTAGAATCAAATTTTTATTTATTCAATAAATATGAAATAGAAAGTGGTTAGCTAGTAGGAATGCGTAGGAGAATAAGAAATAAACTTTATTCTAGCGACGTTTCGACGTTTTACGTCTTTTTCAAGCTTAGGTCTATATTTAATAGACAAGTGGCAGCTAATTAGTCAAGTGGCAGCTAATAATTAGAGTATCAATTCAATCGCGACTAATTTCAACCGAGATTGGAAAGCAATAAGAACCGTTTTAAACGATCGTGACCGTATATTACAGGCAATTGAACAAGGAAAATCTGCACGTCTGAAGCAAATCCATCAGGTATACCTGATACTGATAGGTAAAATATTCTGAATTGGACAGCCTCTTCTGGCGTGGATGAAGCGTACCTCTAGTAAAAAGTCTTAACTGGAGATATGATTAAGGTGAGAGCGTCTTATGTTTTTTTATACGGCTTTTTAGGAAAAAGCGATGAAAATGGCAAATGAGGCAATAATGGCAATTAATTTTTATAGGAGATGTGGAAATGGAAGTAAACGAGTCCAATCCGTCTCAATTGTACGCTGAATACATGGCATTCGAATCTCTTCTTGTCGAGCCTGGAACATCTAATGATAATGGTATACCATTTCCAGAGGACTACGATTTTATGTCTCATGAAAAGAGCTGCTCGACTTGCTATTACCGTCTCAAGAAGAATCAAGAGTGGTGCTCAAACTCAAGAAAGTTGGAAGCGCCTGGAAGGCGAATGATCCGTTCTTCAATGAATATGAAGCCTAAATTGAGAAAAAATGATAAAGAATTTAAGGTTGTGGGACGAGGTGGCCTCAGTGGCGCAGTAGGTTGCGTATTTGGCTGTTGCCCGAAAGGTCGCGGGTTCGATACCTAGCTTGGTTTTTGCCCAAAAATCGTCTCAATTTTGACGATTCTCAAGGCTTTTTCGAAAAAATTCAGCTTTATTCATGGTAATATAAAAATTTCGAAAAATTTATCTATAAGTAGGTGGTCCTGATCAAGCATTTTCTTGTA
>OZJO01005763.1:0-19855 GCA_900406225.1 Acrobeloides nanus | reverse complement strand
AATCAATTATCAAAGGTATTTTTCACCTAGTTAAACTTTGCTCAAATGAAAATAAATTTTTTTTTAAATTATTTTTTATTTTTGACTATACCATAAAAAACTACATCGGTGGTCCAAAAAGTTAAAAAAAACCGCATGGCAAAAGTCGTTCTCGTCGTCGAGATCTCGAATTTTCAAATCGTCGTAGATTTATTGAACATACTGTATAAGGCCACCGAATTTAGATAATGGAACTTTGTGAAGGAGGATCACTGAAAGATCGATTAATCTGCAAGAAGAAACCCAAACTATTAGCTACTGTTTTATTAGAATATTCCAAACAAATTGCTAGTGGGATGAAATACTTGGCATCGAAAAATTTCGTCCACCGTGATTTAGCAGCAAGAAATGTGCTTCTGACAGGCGATGAAAAAGTATGACTCAAAATTTTACAAATTTAACTTGAAGTCAGTCTAGTGCAGTGGCATTAAGGGGGCATATGCCATCTTGCCAAAATTCCTAAAAAAAACCCCTATTTTTCATAATTTTTAAAAAATTTTAGACAATAAAAATAGGTGATTTTGGACTTGCTCGAAATGTTCCCGACAATACCGATTACTACGTCAAACAATCCGCCGCACCTCTACCAATCTTGTGGACAGCACCCGAGGCGATAAGGTGGAAAAAATTTTCCGAATTCTCGGATGTCTGGTCATTTGGAGTGACGCTGTGGGAAATTTTTAGCTATGGTCAAGACCCATGGGCTGACTGCGAATATTACAAGGTTTAAATAGAAAAAAGCTAAAAATTCTCACAAAAATTGCAAGTTGGAGCTATTGTGAATCAAGGGGGTCACCCAGGGTTAAAAATCGAAAAAAAATTTCTAAAATTTTTTTAAATTGGCATATTTAGGGGTAATTTTATGCGAAAAATCGTTTGCGCGCATTCCCGAAGCGTGAAAACCTTTGTTTAACCTTTAAAAATTGAAAAATACGTATTTTTCTATTTTTAAAGGGGTGCCATGCGAAAAAAATCTTCGAAAAAATTTTTTCCTCCAAATTGGCTGATTTTTGACACTCGGGGGTTTTCGGGCACGAGAAATCGATTAGCGCAAGTCCCGAGTTCTGAAAAAATTCTTGACTTCCTATCGAGTTACCCCTTGCTAAAAAGTCAATTTTTTCAACTTTTTTATTTTGATTTCTCGTGCCCGAAAACCCCCAAGTACCAAAAATCAGCCAATTTAAAGAAAAAAAATTTTTTGGAGATAGGGCCGCAAACGGCACCCTCGGGTCAAACAAAGGTTTTCACTCCTCGGGTATGCGTGCAATCGATTTTTCGCATAAAATTACCCCTAAATATGTCATCTTTAAAAATTTTTTTTCGATTTTTGATCCTGGAGTGACATCCTGATCGACAATAGCTCCAACGTTTTTTACCCCCATATCCGCCAGTTGTAACAAAATGGGGGAGGACTAAAACCTAGGTACGCCCCAGCCAAAAAAAAATACCTCAAATTTTCCAGATCCCATCTCTTATCCTCAAAGGAGAGCGCCTCAAAAAACCGGATTCTTGCCCTGAGTACCTTTACGACATCATGTACCACTGTTGGAAGATCGAAGCTAAAGCTAGGCCGAATTTTGAGCAGATCGAAAAAATTTTGTACAAAAATTTTTTCACAATTGCCATCTGTAAACTGGTACCCAAACCCGAGAAGACTTGCCTTTTTAATCTTTTTAAAGATAGTGAAGATATCATGACCAAGATGTTGAAGGAGAATTGTTGCTATTTTCGAGAGCGAGAAATGATCGTTATTGAAAAAAGGTGAATGATTTTAACTTTTTTTTTGTTGAAAAAGTAGCAATTTTGTAAACGCTATATAAATCGTTTCAATGTACAAATTTTTATTGAAATTCAGGCAACATTGAATGAATTAATTTCCTTCATTGAATTGAACAAATTTTGCAAAAGTTTATTCAATTTTTTATTATAGGGTGATCAAAAAACCGGATTTTTGCGATTTTTCAAATTTTTTTAATGAATATCAATCGTTTCAATAATCATTTTTATTGAAAATCAGGCAATTTAAAAAAAATTTGTACAGGGTTTTCCAAAAAATTCTGAGCAACATTCAAACAATTTTTTGAAAAAAAAGTTGTTATTAATAGAAAAAAATTCATGTTAAACTATAAGCAAAATTAAAAATCACGATTTTATCGTGAACTTGGCTCAGTGGTAGTGCTCCAAGATTCGAGTCTAAGGGTCTCGGGTTCGAATCCCACCTGAGTCGATTTGATTTTGCCTGCGAAAAAAGGTGGTATATTCCAAAATTTTTTTAAATCACCCTGTACAATGTTGCCTGAATTGCAATAAAAATTTGTTTATTGAAACGATTGCCAAATCATTATCAAAAATGGCAATTCTACTTTTTTTTATAACAGTTGTCACCAAGGGGGGTACAGTACCTGTACCCCTCATCACTCATCCTCGGACCTTCCGCCTTTATAGTCATTCATCCATCATGAGGGTTCGTGTACCCCTCTCCCAAATTTACACTCTTTTGTTTTTCCCGGCGTCATTTTGAGTGTCGAGCCTATCCACAGATATAAGTTAACAACATAAAATTTTCCTTTGAATGCATTAATTTTTTTATCATGTACCTCCCCTGTACCCCTTGAAAGGCCATTATCCATCCATCCTGAGGGATCGATGTACTCCCCCTACTGGTAAACTATGAGTTGTACCATTCTAATAGATAGTGGCAAAAGTGGAGTGAGCATCACCAGGTGACGGTGACCGAGTGGCTAGAAATGTTGGCAACAGTGTCAAAGGTCATCGGTTCGAACCCGGGTGAAGTCACAAAGATTTTGCCTTAGTGTCGGAGTCTGGTAATCTCTGTTAGCCTACGTCCGGGCGACACTTTCCACTGGTACAGCATGAGCAGCATACGGGAACTTTTTTACATAACAGTTTATGATAAAAAGCAAACTTGTTTTGTTCTTCTTCGCTTTTCCTTCAACTTAATCTTTTTCTAAACAATTGGTGCAAGTAAGCGCCAAATGGCAGCTTGTTTACATCATCAACAGAAAAAACTTAGCCTAACAGGCGTTTATTAAAAAGCCTAACAGTTGCTTATTAAAAAGCAAGATAAATCATTGGCTTAGTCACAAGTTCACTATATGAGCCAAATGTGTAATAGCTAATATGTAATTAGCTATTACAGCTCCAAGATTTTCATATGTGTAATAGCTCCCAATTTTTCATTTTTTCAAATTGGGAAAGGGTCGGACCGATGAATCCGACATTGGCTTAATCACGAGTTCACTATATGAGCCAACTGTGTAAAGCTAATATGTAATTAGCTATTACATATGTAATTAGCTATTACAGCTCCAAAATTTTCATATGTGTAATAGCTCGAAAATTTTCATTTTTCCAGATTGGGGGGTCGAACCGATGAATCAGACATTAGAGAACTACAGTCCTGTTCGAATAAAGGGATTGGGGGGGGGGGGATGCGACTGCCCGTTCCTGGAAAAAAATGAAAATTTTCGCCGTTGGGGGACCAAATCGTTTTTTTTCGATTTTGTAAATTATTGAAAAAATGTTCATTTTTAAATTTTTTTAATAAAAAGCCATTGTTTTCACCAAAAATCATAGCTCCAAAATTTTCATTTTTTCAAATTGGGGGGGGGGGGGGGGGGTCGGACCGATAAATCAGACGGAATCGGATAAAAAAGGCAATTTTTCGGAAAATTTGATTTTTTTCGTCCGAAAATGCCATTTTTCGCACAAAATTTGTTTGAAAAAATGTCATTTTTCAGCCAATTTTTCAATAAACATTGACATTTTTCATCAAAAAAAGATGGCCATTTTTGCCAAAAGTGTTTTTTTTTAGTTTCCGAGCACTTCCGAGTATCTTTGAGTTCTTCCGAATTATAGATTTTTTCGACCTTTTTTTTACTAGTACTTGGTTTGAAAAGACGTTTCTCCATCAACAAGCCTCGGTGGTACAGTGACAAAGCATCTGCTTATTGTTCACAAAGGTCACGGGTTCGAATCCGCTTGTAGCCAAATTTTTTTTACAAGGTAAAAATCGAAAAAGTTTGCAAAATTGTTCGATTTTTAAATATTATTTTGCCCACTAGAAGTTATAAAGCGGGATTCGAATCCGCGATCGTTGTGACCAATAAGCCAATGCATTGTCACTGCACCACCGAAGCTTGTTGATGGAGAAACGTCTTTTCAAACAAAGTATAAAATCTATATTTTCCATGAATCAGGGTCAAGGAAGCATTTTCACGCTTCAGGAATGCGCGCAATCGATTTCTTGCATCAAATTACTCCCAATAGGGTCTTTTTTGTGAAAATAAATTTTTTTTCGAGATGCGGCTACAAATTACGCCCCCTTTAAACAACAAAAAATCATCAAAACAATGAAATTTTGTTTTGCAATTAAAAAATTTCTTCGTCATATAGCATCCTGGTAAAAATCCTTGTGTTCAACTATCGATCGGGGCTATCTTTCTTTCTCTATGCATTGCCTGCTGCAAACCTCTTTCATTTTGTTGTGTAATTATTAATTCTATGCGCCTGTTTTCTACTAATAATTGACATTTGTTGGCTATTTTTATGGATTGAATTAAAAATTGACAGTCAAACTTGAAAAAATACAAGTAATTTTCAAATATTTTAATTTTATACAAGGTGGAGCAAAAAAGTGGTTGTTGTGCTTTTGAGATACGGAAATGTTTTAATGACCCCTCTAGGAGTAATTTTATGCGGTTGGTATTTTTTGTGCATAAGGCGTAGGCGTAAGTCTAAGCTTAGGCCTAGGCTTAAGCCTACGCCTAGGCTTAGGCTTAAGCTTAGACCTAAGCCTAATCTACGCCTAAGCCTACGCCTAAGACTAGGCTTAGGCCAAAGCCTAGGCCTTGTGCGCAAAAAAATATTTTCCATTTTATCTGGGGGGGGGGGGAATCAATTGCGCGCATTCCTGAACCCTGAAAAATTATGCCTAGAAATGGGTTGGCATCACTTGCGCACACTCTTTTGCATATCTAACATTTGCGCAGCGTACAAGGTGGAGCAAAATTGGCGCATGCGTCATTTGTTCATGGACATTTGCGCATAGATATTTGCTCAGCGTCATTTGCGCATATACACCTGCGTAGCGACATTTGCGCACGGACATTTGTGAACGGACATTTGCACATGGACATTTGCGCATAGACACTTGCGCAGCGTCATTTGCGCATTTTTAAAGATTTTTTGCTAATCGTTTCAATAAACACGATTTTATTGAAATTCAGGCAACTTTTATTAATACAAAAAAGTGCGGAAAATTCATGCGGGTGTGTAAATGTGCAGAAAATCCTATTCGGTAGATCCGTGCGGAATTTTTTGTGCGGTGCATTCGTTCCTATTGCCACACCGATAATTTTCTAAGAAAAATGGCATTTTTGGCCAAAATTTGATAGAAGAATGAAGTTTTTATCTGGTTGCCCCCCCCCCCCAAACGAACCGCTATTGCCCTAAAGGGGCCATTTTTAGAAAAAATTCCAGATCACAAAATTGCACTTTTTTGAGCCACCCTGTAAAAAAATTTTTCAGGAGCCCAAATAATTTCTTCGTCCAAGATATGCTGTCTAGCGTATACGGTCTAGTAAATAAAAACTTGTTGGTTTTTGAAGCTCGTCAGAAGCTCGCCGATATAAAAACTCTCAAAAATGAAGTTGAAAGATTCGAATTCAAGAATATAACACGGTCAGCAAATTCAAAAACAAATGGTGTGCTTAAAGATGCAGAACATGAGACACCTATATGTCAAGTTAAAGAATGGAATGAATATAGAATGAATGAACACTATCATCCTGATTATGAGCATCTTCTTCAGAAAAGTGAACCACCTATGCTATCAAAGATAGGGTAAATGTTGATCTTTGAAAATCTCCAGATAGAGGATTTTATAATGTTTTCAGAATCGTTTCAATAAACGGTTAAATCTTGAAATTCAGGAAATCTGTTATTGAAACGATTTAATCAATCATTACAAATTCAAAATCCTTGAGAAAAAAGACTTGAGCAAGATCAAGATTTTGCCAACCAAGATTTTGATTGGTAAATTTTAAGGTCCACCAAGATTTGACCAAGAATCTTGCCATACCCTGACTCAGGGAATATGGTGGGTGTATTGAAACGAAAATTAACTAAAGTTTGAACTTTTGCAGTAAAACAGACATTCTAAGCCAAAATGGATGGGGGAGTATTTTTTATCCATTCGGCATTGTGACATTTTAGAAAACACGTGATCCCTATAGCAAAAGATTGGAGGCAACACTGGTTACTATTTTTATTGGCCAGCCTGTTAGTATTTAGTGTAATTGGTATAACCATCTTGAATTATATGTGGCTGGTGTCCAAAAAGGGTGAAGCATCGCCAGAAATTCATGAAAATCCATCGAATATGCCAGGTTTTATTAGTACTGAAAATCCAATAGACACAGTCTCTGTAAGGGTCACCGGAACCACGATATCTGGGAATCGGATGAAACTCACAAAGAATGCTCAACATAGGAAACGCGGATTTTTTTTTTGAATTATGATATTTCTGATTTCGACCGCCGGGATCGAACCCTCGCCATTGAAGTGCAAAGCGAGAGCTTTACCACTTGGCCATCTCTTTCGGACTTCTTTTCCCATTGGCGGCGGAAATGAATTATAATCTTTTGGCCCCCCCCCCATTTTTCGGGGCCCTCGCGGCACAGGGGTCGTAATTACGACCCCCTATTCAAGTATGAATTTGACCCCGTGCGCAAGGGGTTAAGTTAACTCCTCCGAGGAGATCTGCCACTCTTGGGTATAACCCAAAAACCCCGTTTTTTACATTTGTGCTGGGCTATCTCCTCGAGGCATTTAAAAATTTGGAAATGGATCCCCTCATCGACCACGAACAATTTGAAACCTCTCCCGAAAATTTTTAAAAAATGGGCCACCTCCAAAAAAATGACTCCCTAGATAAGTTGAAAAAAATGGATCAATCTCCTCCTCATCCACTGATAGATATGCCTTTAAATAAAGAGAAAAGTTGTTTAGTTACCACTACCATGCGACCCAACCACCTTGCTATCTATATTATCATAATACCTATGCTAACTAATGTTTTACCTATTTTAGCTATGCTATCTACCGTGCTACCTATGTTGGACGTATCAGCAACAAATCAATACTGCAATTCGAATTTATATGAAGGAATTTTTATTGATGAAGGAAGTCCAATAACAGAGACCAAAATTTTACCTGCTGGTAAATACAGGGTGGCCAAAAAAGTCAATTTTGCGATTTTTTCAAGTTTTTTAACTTTCACCCAAAACGCTTTTCTGCCTCTGATTCAGGGAATAGATGTGCGTATTGAAGCGATAGGCCAATACATGGTCAGTCAGGCGTTTTCAAGAACCGGCAATCGATTCCTCATCTAGAAATCACCTATAGGGTTATTTTGGTAAAAATTTTAAAACTTTAAAAAATCGCAAAATTGCCATTTTTGGGAGAGCACCCTATAGATAGAAAAAACCATTTTGGGGGGGGGGGAGCACTCTGTAGATAAAATAGATAGAACCCTGTAATAAAAAAGTTAGACGTCAGTCGAGGCGATGGACTCCTGTTGTGGGGGGGGGAGTGTAGGCCCATATTTAAGGGGGGAGGGGTCACTTGCCCCTCTCCCGTCGTCGAAAAAATGAAAAAAATTTCCTATTTGTCCCACTTATATATTTTTGCCCAAAAATTTTTTTATTAAAAATGTCCAAAATTTGCCATTTTTCAACAAAAAAATCAATTTTTAACAAAAAAATTCCATTTTTTTTACTAATTTTCGTCGAAAATTTGAAGGCTGAGTGCGTTAGCCACTCGGCCATGGGTCAAAACACCATGTTATGGTACTCATTTTGAAGTGTTCACCGAGCTGAGTCGTTTGGCAAACTTTTTTGAAATTTTGATCCTTGCCTGCATCTTTTCGGCATACTTGCTCTCGAAAAAATTATATTGCATATAGTCTGTTTCAGCGGTCAGGCAAAAAAAGTTGTGTACAGCGTAGCAAAGTGGTAAAGCTCTCGCTTTGCACTCCGATGGCGAGGGTTCGATCCCGGAGGTCGAAATCTGAAATATCATAATTCAAGATTTCATCATACAAACTACAAAAAATCTTTAATTAGTCTGTTTATTTTTTGTAGTTTGTATGATGAAATCTTGAATTATGATATTTCTGATTTCGACCTTCGGATTGAACCCTCGCCATCGGAGTGCAAAGCGAGAGCTTTACCACTTTGCTATGCTGTACACAACTTTTTTGCCCGGCCGTTGGAACAGACTATATGATTTTTTAGACACTTGCTCGTGTGACCGCGGCACGATGTGGTTCTATAATTTTACGAAAAAACCGATCATTCACTATGAACTTTTTACTACGCATGGTGATCCTGACCACTGTGAAGATTTTTGTATGTGTGACAGTGGAAATGGGTGTTATCGGCCAAAAAATATTTCTAATTATAAGGCCGTGTTCTTATATCACTGCGGAAGTAAGAAAAGATCAGTTTTTACGAGTATATCGATGATTTATAGAAAGTTGTCAATTTTTTTCGACATTTGAACCTCCGTTTTTAGACGATTATGCAAACGAAATCAAGTTAGTCATTTACGAGTACAGTGGAATTTTGGAGTTTTTAAAGGGGGTCCAACTTAGAGCCGGGTAGAAAAATTTTTAAATTTTTCAACAAGTGACCCTCTAGGGGTAATTTTATGCGAGGAATCGATTGCGCGCATTCTTGAACCTTGAAAACGCTTCGTCGACTCTGATTCAGGGAAGGAATTGGTGTATTGAAGCGAAAATCAAATTTTGTTATTATAAGCAAATGTGTTCGCGCTTGCTTTATTTGTTGTTGAGAAAGGATCTTTTGATTGTTTCCTGGATCAGGGTCAAGGAAAAAATTTTCTTCTACCATCATCATTTAAAGAAAGGGGTCCAAAGTATATCGAGTAGAAAATTTTTTAAGAATAACCTTTCTAGGGGTAATTTTGGCTGAAAAATTCAAAAAACACTCTCAATAAATCCAAAAAATTTTCCTTGACCGTGTTTTGGGCATTTTTTGACCTCAAAACCTATGTTTTTTGACTGTGTAGCTTATAACTCGAAAAAATCCGAAAATGTTTGATTTTCGATTCAAAACACCGATTCCTTCTCTGAATCAGGGTCAAGGAAGCGTTTTCACGGTTTAGGAGTGCGCGCAATCGATTCCTCGCATAAAATTACCCCTAAAGGATTACTTGATAAAAAATTTTTTTAAATTTTCTACTCGATCCTACTTTGGACTCCCCCTTTAAGGGTAATTTTTCGACAAATTTTTGCTTTTTTTGGAAATTCGAATTACAGTATAGCAGTTGTTCCTACCCCAAACTGACCCATTGGTAAAAAATTGTCCCCCTCCACTGCTCAATCCAGGATAAAGAAATTTTTCAAAAAATAAAGTAGATACATTGTTTTGAAATCGATTTTTTAAAGAACTTCTGGAGATAAATATGTTCAAGTTGACTCAATTGGGTGCAACGGATGTGATTCATTAAAAAGGAGACGTACTTGTAATAAACAAAGTATTAATTGTTATTTTGAAAATATTTTTTTAAAAATAACTTTTCTTAAGGTATAATAGATAACCTACGAATCACCCCAAGTGGAACAGGAGCGGAAATTACATGGAGTGTCACTTCGAATTTTTCAATTGTTGATTTACGGTAGGTCTTGTGTGGAAAAAAGTTCTCCGAGGATCAATGTACTCGGAAAAAAATTGACAAAAAATTTTCGATGAAAATTCATGAGAATGGAATAGTGATGCTTCGAAATCTGTTACATGTTTCAAAACAGAAATCTCAAAAATCCATTTTTCTGGACCACCTTGTATTAACAATTTTTAGGGTGTATCACTATAACTTAAACACACTTGATGACTCCAACATGAAACCCATATTTGATCAAGAAGATAGCTTATCTCCAACTTATGTTCCAAATCTAATTCCGGATATAAATTATACCTTGACAGTGTATTTTTATCCAGATCGAAGATCTCACGTCAAACCGAAAAAATGGTCCATTGCTTTTAATCGAGATTTTCGAACAGGATTGCAATTTAAATAAACATTAATTCAGAGATTTCGTTGCAGTGTTCAATCGCATTCAAATATCACTTGAATTCGTTGTAGTGAAGACCCCATTGCATTTGTTATGATCGTGAACCCTAGGTTTCTAGGCGCGACCCTCATTAGACTGGCGACCATCGGACATGTTCACAAACATATATCCAGCACACCACAACATGCGCATTCTCGATCCGTGAACCCTGATTAGCCTTTTGTCGCTTCGATACACACACACACTCATACCCTTTCCTTACGAGCAACGGTCAGTTGGTGACATAAAATTTCTACCAGGGCTTAGGCCTAAGCCTATGCCTATGCCTAAGCATAGGCCTAAGCCTAAGTCTAGGCTTAAGCCTTGGTAGAGATTTTATGTCACCAACTGACAATTACCCTTTCTTATAAGGGACATGCACGAAGTGATGTTTGAATTTTTCAAAAAGTCCTATACATTCTGAAGGAGCATACCTGATAACCCTTTAGAAATAACAAAATTAGCTGCTATAACTCTAATCCTGAGGAAATAAACAATTTTTAAGAAATGGCAAAAACTTTGATGGTAAGGGGAGTCAAGCCAAGGACCGTCCAGTCATTGACCTGCAACCAATCCACTGAGCCATCCTGCTTTTTTTATTGAAGGGATCATTTTTTCCTATATAGTAGTGTATATTTTTTATCTTCTCAGGATTAGAGTTATAGCAGCTAATTTTGTCATTTCTATAGGGTTATCAGGTATGCTCTTTCAGAATATATAGGACTTTTTAAAAAATTCATGCGTCATTTTCGTACATGTTCTTTGTTAATCTGGGTCAATGAAGAATTTTCAAGGTTCGGCAATGTACGCAATCGATTTCTCGCATAGAAAACCCCATATAGTTATTTTAATGAAAATTAAAAAAATTTGAAAAATTTTTTAAAAAATCGTTATTATGCCACACCCTGTACACGGCGAGAGAAAATTGAAAATTTTTCGGAAGTACGCGTCAAAAATTCATGCCCTTGTAAGGCGCTAGTACATATCATCACAAAGGGTATATATTGTACCAACGCACTAAACAATCATATGGCCGAGTGGTTAGTGTGTCATGATTACACTTATATGTCGCGGGTTCGAATCCCGGCTCAAAATTAAATTTTTTCAAATTTTCATGAAATTTTTTTTGCGTTTGCTTTTTTTGGTCGTAGATCATTTTCCTGTTACTATTTTACTTATAGTCGTTTTGATATATATGGTGCTGGTTCAATCCTGACCATACATTTTTACCTTTTCTCAAACTGACGTCAATTTTCCCCCACCGTTTGTTACATAGTCTATGCCTCTTTTTTATTACGATAAATATCCCATATGTTTTAGCCCAGGAACATAGGGTCCAATTGGGGGGGGGGGTCACCAAAGTGAAAAACCTCATTTTTTAATAAATGTTTTTAATTTTTGTCTTTAGAATTTTCATTTTTTAAAGAAATTTTAAGTTGTGATATGCACGTGCTCCAGGTGCTCCCCCCCCCCATGGCCATGGGTCTTATAAATATGAGCTTAGGTGAAGGTAGTTGTGAAAGTTTTATACAGAAGCTGAGCTAAAGTAAAAGGTCAGGGAAGGTTCCAAGGGAGCCCAAGCCAATAAAAACAAGTATGAATCACCACATCAGATGATCTAAATTCGTCATCGTCAACTTGAAATCACGTCATTATCGAAATCTTATGAATCATCAAATATTACTTCATAAAATGATAAAATAGGGGTGGAGTCATACTTCTTTACCTGGGATCGATTGTTGTACTTGATTAGTGACAAGTGATTAGTGAAAAGTGAGCACCTGTCAGCGCAATCGATTCTAAGCATAAATTACCCTTAGAGTCATTTTTAGAAGAAGAAAAAATTTCGGATCCCAAATTTATGTAAAAATCACAAAATTCCACTTTTTTACTCACCCTGTAATTTATAGATGGACCCAAAGTACTGTTCTGAATCATCATGTATTGTGAAATGTACGTGAAATGGTCTATGTATTGAAACGAAAACCTGATTTGATTTTCTGTCGGAATTTCTGAAAAATTGGGTCGTTCAGAAAATAATCGGCTTTGGCAGATTTAATCGTAAAATGACTCCTCCGGTTTTTTCTATGCGGGGAATCGATTGCGCACATTCTCGAAGCGTGAAATGGTCTATGTATTGAAACGAAAACCTGATTTGAATTCCTGTCGAAATTTCTGGAAAATTTCACCGCTAATCAATAGCGCATCGAAAAACGGTAGTACCCCAATTTTCATGAAAACATATTCTTCGTTTTCGAGGAAATTTAGTTCAAAGTTGGCTAAATTTCGGTCAATTTATGCAAATTTCGATCATTTTTTTAATCAAAATTTGAACTAAATTTCCTCAAAAACGAAGAATTTGTTTTACACGAAAATTGGGATGCTACCGTTTTTCGATGCTCTCTATCAATTGGTGGTGGAATTTTTCACAAAATTCTGACAAGAATTCAAATCAGGTTTTCGTTTCAATATACAGACCATTTCACTGCGCAATCGATTCCTCGCATAGAACCCCCCCCCCCCCCAAGGGAGTCATTTTTATAACAATACGATTGAATCTGCAAAAGCCGGTTAGTTTCCGAACGATCCAGAAAGTCAAATCAGATTTTCGTTTCAATACATAGACCATTTCACGTTTCACATTTCACAATACATGATGATTCAGAAAAGCACTTTGGGGCCATCCATAAATTACAGGGTAAGTAAAAAAAGTGGAATTTTGTGATTTTTACATAAATTTGGGATCCGAAATTTTGTTTGGAATTTGAAAAAATCCTTGTGCTATATCTAAGGATGAAAAGTAGTGACATCCTGAGAGTTTTGCTATGACGGCTTTCAACAGAGGAGTCATTTTGATAACGATACGATTGAATCTGCAAACGCCGGTTATTTTCCGAACGAGTCCATACTTTTATTTATTGATACTCGTCTTCAATAAACCTCTTCAAGAAAGACTATAAACATAACACAAATGAATATTAAAATATATAATGTATAGAAGCGAGATTTTTCACAACGAGCTCACAAAAATACCTATATCTGGGACCAGATGAAAGAGTGACTTGATAAACAATTAGATTGAAAAAAAGATTATGGCTTTGTTTTTTAGCAAAATCGGAATTTTCAACAAAATTCAGTTTCCATTAAAAATTTGATCCCAAAATTCGATTTTTCACAGAAAACTCAATTTTTTTATCAGCTGTCAGAGGGGTTTTTGTAGGAGAAGAATCGTTGGCACACATTGCCGAAGTACGATAATTTTTGAAATTCAAAAATGGACCCTCCAAAATTTGACCCTAGCTATGCTCTTGATTCATGAATCAGAGTCATGTAAGCATTTTCATGCTTCGGCAATACGCGCAATCGAATCCCCGTATAAAAGAACTACTAGACATCTGGTTGGCCGGAAAATTCGAATTTTAGTTTATTTTCACTTCAGTACACACACCTCTTCCCTGAATCAAAAGCGTTTTCACGCTTCGAGAATGTGTTCAATCGATTTCGGGGATCATTTCTAAGAAACAAATTTTCGAGTAAAAATTCATGTAAAAAATCCTGGAACTTTTTCGATCAACCCAATAGTAACAAAAACTTTTTTCAAAGTGAACTAGGGATGTACAATTGACCGAGACAATATGAGGGGGTAAGAGCAGCAAGTCAGGCCTAGTTTCAGCATAGGGCAACTATTTCCCCCCCCCCCCCCCTCCTCCTCTTGCAGGGGCGACAACTTTTGTCCTTGTCCCCAAATTCACATTCCTAGTCCCTTGCATCAGAAACAAAAAAAAGACCTACATTTTTATAAGCACCTTGAAAAGGCAGTCATGATAAGGAAAACACAAAAAAAGAACACATCAAAATAAATAACAAGCAAACAAATAGAATGAACAATTATCCTTATATATGTTACCGTCATAGTTGAAAGTCCAGCATAGCTGAAAGTTTCAGAAATTATAGACTCAGATAAGCCTAAGCTAGGCTTAGGCCTAGGTTTAGGTTTAGGCTTAGGCCTAGACCTAAACCTAAGTCTAGGCTTAGGCCTAAGCCTGTCCTAAGCCTAAGCTTAAGCTTAAGTCTAGGCTTAAACCTAGGCCTAGGATTAGACCTATCTTAGTCTATAATTTCTGAAATTTTCAGATATGCCAAATTTTCAGGACGGTAACATATATAAGCAAATAAATAGAATGAGAAATTATTGTATCTCTTACACATAGCAATTGCCATGATTTCCTGAGTTTTGTTGTGCTCCCTGGGTTTCGTTAGAGCAGGTCTGTTGAGCTTCGTAATCGACCTGTCTATTAAAGCTTCTCATATCTTGCAAATATTTGTACCTCCAGTAGTAGGAACAGATCAAGCCAATCAAAACGATTGCAAATAGATCAATGAACAAGATGGTCATCCAATGCCACAATGCGCTAAATATTGATGTTTTTAAAATTAGATGAGCAGAGGTGGCAAAAAATTTTTCATTTTGCGGGGATTAATTTTTGAACAAAAAATTGCGCAAATTGTGGGGGGGGGACTCTTATATAATAATGTTTTCTTTTCGGTCACTTCGTGGATGATTTGTGGGGAGGGGTATGTAATTTTTAGTTCAAATTGCGCAAATTCGCCACCCCTGTTCAGGTATGGTGCCAGTGACGTAGCCACAGGGGGGGGGGTACCAAGGGTACCGGTACTCCCCCCTTACGGACCGAAAACATAAGGGTTCCCCTTATGATTTTTTAGAAAAAAGTCTTGGTACCCCCCTTAAAAAATTTCTGGCTACGCCACTGTATGGGCATATGTCAAACCTCGAATTAGAGTTTGAAGATTGTTTTATGTGAGAAATATTTGAGGCATTTGCTTTGTCGCTAAGAATAGTGCCATTGTCGACTGAATAATTTGTACCCACAGATGGTTGGCTAAAAAATATACACATCTTGTCATATCTATACGACACCCACTCCCAGGTGAAAAGTGGCGAAGGGAATAAATTTTTTTAAATTTTTACCCCCTCCCCACCACAAAAGTCAAGTTATAACCTTATTTTTCAAATTTTTTTTGCATAAGAGACCCCCTTATGTCTTCACGCCTTCTCAAAATTTGCGAAGTGGGGTCGACACTTTTGCCGATTTTACTTACCTACAAAAATCATGAAAAAATGATTTATACTTTTCATTTGTAACAAAACATGTGAAATAATAAAAAATTTCTAAAATTTCATTTGAATGGTTAAAATAGCTCAGTGGTAGTGGTCTCGGCTTCGATTGCCAAGGTAACGGGATCGAATCCCACTAGCGGCGATTTGATTTTTTCTGCAAAATAGCAGTTAACTTTAAAACACTCTAATTCGAAAAATCTACATCCTTGTTTCATGATTTTTTGTAAGCAAGTAAAATCGGCCATGCACTTTCAGAATCCAAACGAATTTTTGACTTACAATGTTGAATTTGTACTATCCTGGTTTGGTTTACGGTGCTTATCCATAATATTGTCATGCTTCGGTGGTCGGATTCTTGTTTTCGGCCGTGGTACACTTTCGTTATAGTGCTTCTTCATAATGCTGCTAGTGTCGACTCTCCTTAATCCTTCATTTTTTTTCCATTTCGGTGTGGTGCCTAAATTTTTTCAACTTCAATTCTATCATTTGTTGTGATCCTCCAGCGTGCGGATCATAAACTAAGGTTCACTTAAAGGACCAGTCCAGTAAGTTACAATTATATGAAAAAATGATATATTCGGAAAGATCATGAAAAATGGAGCATTTTTTGTTTTTACGGCATGTTCTGAATCGTTGTAGTTTTCGAGATAATTGCGTTTGAAATTTTGAATTTGTTACAAGCTTTTCGTTGTAATACACAAACTTTTTTGAATTTTTTGCAGAAAAATCGATTTTTGCATCAATTTTTTAAATTGTTATCAAATGAACATTGTAGCAATTGTTTATAGCTAAATGAGACGAACAAAATGACATCAAAATTATTCAAACTGAATATTGCTTTGGGTTATTGAAGCGAAAACATGAATTAGAATTTTCGTTTTAATAACCCAAAACAATGTTCAAATTGGATAATTTTTGTGTCATTTTGTTCGTCTCATTTAGCTATAAAAAATTGCTACAATGTTCATTTGATGAAAATGTAAAAAATTGATGCAAAATTTTTTTCAAATTTTACCTGATTCATGTATCATTAAAACATTTTCGGTTTGAGTTGCCCGATGATTTTGACCTTGTTGCGCCGAAATAGACTCATTCAATAAAAAGCTGGTCTAAAGTTTTTCATTGTTTATTTTTGTAATTCGAAAAATTACCGTGCTCTCCACAGTGCGCGACCAAAAATTCAAGACAAACACAGCAGAAACACTGCAAATAAACAGCATGTAGAAAAAACATTGGGATGTTCGTACGAGTATCTAAATTGTTTATAGAACTGGGAGATCGAGCAAATACCCCCCCCCCCTTAACAAAAAAATTTGGGCATGCATAAAGTTCATGAGACAAATTTGTTTCAACCTTTGACCGAGAGGGGGGTTAGGGGATTTTCTGTTTTCCTTATTCATATTTTCGTTTCAATAACCCAAAACAATGTTCAAATTGGATAATTTTGGTGTCATTTTATTCGATTTGGTGAGTTAAAAAAAATTCCGTCTTTTTATGCACTCTGAACTCAAGCCTCCTCAAAAATATTTTTTGCGTATAAAAGCATTACCATGGCCGAAAGACCAAAAACCAAAATCGATGCGCATAGGCGACAAAAAAATATTTACAGGAACTTCTTAACTACATTTCATAATATCATTTCAACACAAGCACTACTATTACCTGCTCCTGTGTGTGATCAAGTTCAGAACAAAAGGTTGGAGTGAGGAAGTAAAAATGTCATTTGTTCAGCTCCTCCATAACTCACTTTTTATGCCGATCTGCTCGACCTAAGCATATGACTCACCCGTCGGGCACGTTTATGATGTCATTCGTATGGATGAACGTAAATTAACGAACAAGAACCTGGGAACCGAGCACTTTCGGTGCTCTGATAATGCCGTATTACAGTCCTTCGGTGCTCTGGTAATGCCGTATTACTGGTCCTTTAAGGACAGACCGGAACAAGACTTACATACAACTTACTGGATTAGATAAACTGTTTCAACCATTGAATTTAAAAAAAGTTTGATTGATGCGAACTGTTACAGCCCAGTTTGTGGACAAATCAAATGAAGCAATTTGATGGCCACCATGGTCTAGTGGTCCGTTGCGCTGACAATGAGTTCGACATCACTACATTGGCAAGAGTTCGGTTCCCCTTGCTTCCAAAAGATTTTGCAGTAACCTGTGATCGATCAAAGTATGAAAACACTTCCTGATCATGACTCATTCTATTTTCGCTTCATAACGCTCAAACCCTCATGAAGGGACATGAGGTGTATTGAAGCGAAAATTACCTGAAACAGTTCAGACAAATTGTTTATGCTTTAAAAATAAGCGGAATCGATTCCTCGTATAAAAAAATTACCCCCAGGCGGTAATTTTTCAGATAAGTTTGTTTGGCTTAAAAACGATAGCTCAATTTAGAATTGGGGCTGTCGGGGTTTCACCCTGTATTTCATGTTTGCAAAAAATTTGTTACACAAATGGAAGCGCCAACTCCAATAGTCGAATTCCANCCCCAGGCGGTAATTTTTCAGATAAGTTTGTTTGGCTTAAAAACGATAGCTCAATTTAGAATTGGGGCTGTCGGGGTTTCACCCTGTATTTCATGTTTGCAAAAAATTTGTTACACAAATGGAAGCGCCAACTCCAATAGTCGAATTCCATAGTGATGACAACCTGACGGTTTTAGGTTAAAACTCGATTGAATTTGGAGTTTCTAGGGCTGATTGTCGAAGAAAATGTGGTTAACGAGCTCAAAAAGTCTTATCGTCTTCTAGAGTTTGTACTTTCTAAAAAAAGTTGGAACAAATCGGTTAACACTTGTCCATTGAAACAAATCGGTTGAAACATATCGATGAAACGATTTAAAAATGCTTGGCGCACTTCTTTTTAAATCGAATTTTTTGAGAAATTTTGGGATGCCATTTTTTCAAAATGTAGTCCAGATAATTTTTTATTCACCCTTTGCCTGTATGGTCAAAAAACACTAAAAGTGATAAAGTCAATTTTCTGAAAAACCAAAAAAATTTCGCGCACTAATTTTTCGCGCAAAAGATTCTTCAGAAAATTTAGTATTGAGGGGCAGGAACATCGCAAAGCTCAAAATGCGTAATTCTCTTGGAAAATGACCTTAAAGTTTTGGCTAAGTTCAAAAAAGCGATTTTGTTCGATTTGCGCCTTTTTGAACTTAGCCTAAACTTTGAGACCATTTTCCGAGAAAACTATGATTTTGAGCTCGCGATGTTCCTGCCCCTCAATACCAAGTTTTCTGAAGAATCTTTTACCCGAGAAAATTTTTTTGATTTTTCAGATGTAATTCTTCTGGTAATGTCTCCAAGTCGGTCATATCATTCATATCTTCTTCACTATCGTCTTCGACGTTTTCGTTCAAAGCTCGTCTAAAGCCATTTTGGATACATTCAGCTGATACAGCTTCCCAGCTTTCAATAATCCATTGGCATACTTCTATATATGAAGCATGGCGCATTCTACCTTCTTTCGTGTACATGTGTTTTGCGGAGTCAATCATTCACTGCTCCTATTTTTGTCGAAGCTTGCTTTTAAATAGTTTGTTGACCGAACTGTCTAGCGCTTAGAGCAGTTTAGTTAAACCAGCGGGAATAACAGCCATCTTTGTAACCGCATGAATATATGATTTTGTATGATCTGTTAAATGACAACGTGCAGAGTCGAGTATCAAAAGAGATTGTTCTGGTGAAGAGGGTGTCTCCGTTCTAGCCAAACCTCTTCCACCCATTCTCCCATCATGTTCTCATTCATCCAACCCTGTTCGTTCACTTTCACGATAATTCCTATACACGCTTCGGCCTCCAAAATGCTCCACAATGAATAATCCAGAATGCTCAAATCCGGGGAATTCAATGGCCACTCTCCGTTGTTTCTTTGGGGGCTTATGTCGACTTCGATGAACTCTGGCACGTTGTCTCGGATCAAGTTCTGGGTTTCTTCTGCCTTGTGTGATGGGGTGCCGTCTTGTTGGAATACCCAGTGCCGCTGACACTGTCCGTACGTCCTTCTTGCTCATGGGAACACTTTGGTGCGTAAATTATATTTAAAGGGGGGAACCACTTTCATTAGAAAATACGGTTTATCGAAAAAAAATTTTTTTCGATTTTATTCTAAAAACCGACTTTTTTCGGGTAATTTTTAGTCGAAAAATCGATTGCGCGCATTTTCGAAGCGTGAAAAATTAAGTTTGACCCTGAAAATCAGAGTAAAACTGCGTTTCAACGCGAGTTTCAATGCAAAAATTAGCCAAAAGCCTCAAAAAGTCTGTATTAGATTCTTCAATTGTGTATGCCACGCAAAACTAATGTTATATAACGATTCAGATGATCAAATCTACTAAAATTACGAAGGAAATGAAAAAATTACGAAGAATTGTTGAAAAAAGTTAAAATAAGTGTAAAAAACCCTTAAAAAATCGATTTTTTAGGTATTTGACCACTTTTTTGAAATCGTGGTCAAAAAATAATGGCGGGAATCGATTCCTCGCAATTTTTTACCCTATA
>OZJO01005762.1:0-15039 GCA_900406225.1 Acrobeloides nanus | reverse complement strand
TCTTTTCGGACAATTTTCCTATTCGGACAATTTTCATATTCGGACAATTTTCTTTTCGGAGAATTTTCCTCCACCCTAATTTTTTACCCATGGTGGGAGTACTAAAACTCCGCCAAGCTTTTTTCCTACTGACACTCCTAAGTGGAGATAGAGCCCAAAATGTGGTTTTTGGGGTCAAAATTAGGATTCAAAGAAATGGTCATAACTTTTTATGGTTAAAAGCTTTTTCAATAACTCTTTTTGCATGTTATAGAGGGTGAAAAGGCGCAAATTTTTATATATTAACTTTGGTCTCAAACCTTTGTCTTCATCGTTAAAAACGCCTAACAAAAATGACACCTTTTTTCTAAAGAAAAATCGATTTTAGGGGGCCTAAATTCGACTTTATATCGATCCGACCGACCTTAAATCAACTTAAAAAACTGTTTCTAGGTCAGAAAAACACTTTCTGATCATTTTTGGCATAGTTTATGAAAGTTCGATTTTCGACCCCCGATGACCAGCCAGATCATCCGGCCATTGGGGGTCGAAAATCGAACTTTCATAAACTATGCCAAAAATGATCAAAAAGTGTTTTTCTGATCTAGAAACAGTTTTTTTAAGTTGATTTAAGATCGGTCGGATCAATATAAACTCGAATTTAGGCCCCCTAAAGATCGATTTTTCTTTAGAAAAAAGGTGTCATTTTTGTTAGGCGTTTTTAACGATGAAGACAAAGGTTTGAGACTAAAGTTAATATATCAAAATTTGCGCCTTTTCACCCTCTATAAAATGCAAAAAGAGTTATTGAAAAAGCCATAAAAAGTTATGACCATTTCTTTGAACCCTAATTTTAACCCCAAAAACCACATTTTGGGCTCTATCTCCACTTAGGAGTGTCAGTAGGAAAAAAGCTATGATATTTCTGATTTTGGCCTCCGGGATCGAACTCTCGCCCTTCAGAGTGCAAATCGAGAGCCACTTGGCCATCTCGCCCGGACTTTTTTTCCCATTTGCAGCGGAACTGGATTTTAAATCAGTATGAATTTTAGCTAACGATTCAATCAGTATGCATATGTTTCGAGATTCTTTTGAGTGCTATTCTCTATGTTTATATGCAATATTTTCCAATCTCCGACGTTTTTGTTGTAGTTGCGCATATTTTTTGGATATGTATTCACGGTAAGTGTTCGTTGCTTGGGTCAATAAAAGTCTGTTTATTGAAACGATTTGTCAAATATCATAAAACACAACCTTCGTCATCTTTTTATAGCTCTATGAAACGAATAAAATGATACCAAAATTATCCCATTTGAACATTGTTTTGGGTTATTGAAACGAAAACATGAATCAAATTTTTCGTTTCAATAATCCAAAACAATGTTAAAATTTGATAATTTTGGTGTCATTTTATTCGTCTCATAAAGCTATAAAAAATGATGAAAGTTGTTATTATAATATTTGACAAATTGTTTCAATAAACAGGCTTTTATTGATCCAACCAACGAACACGATTGGGGTCGATCCCTTTCGCTTCAATACACAAACACGTTTGAAAATTTTGACCAAAATTTCAAACGCAATTCTCTCAAAAGGGTTAAATTTTCAAGGGGTATCGTAAAAACAAAAAATGATCAGTAAAAATTCCTTTTTCTTTTAAAAATAAATTCTTGAGGTCCATTCAAAATTTCAGTGGCCCTTTAACAAGCCTATTTTTAGGAGATACTCCTTTTGTCTATCTGGCATTAAACGAATCGTTGAGAAAAGCTGTAACTAAGCTAATCTTCCGTTTTAAATTCACGATAACTAATTCTGTGATAGCTTTGCGGCATAGTAAGTTGTCCTAAAAAGTATAGAAAATGTAAAAAAATTCAGGAACAGCTTCGAATGTTCGAGTTCAACCATTAGCATGAGACATCAAATCAATTATAGGATCATCTGGCATTGAACGAAGGATCATTATTTTTTTACAGGGTGTCCCAGTAGGTTGGAACTATCATTGATTTGAGGGTTTCTCGTCATCTAATCGGTCGTTTTTTGTAGGTGAGAGCTTAGACGATTCTTCTTCAGATCTTATAAAAATTTTAAAAATTCGCATTTTCTGATATGCGATTTTTTCAGTTTGAAGTTTTAAAGCAACTTTTCTCCGTCTTCCCAATAAGGTAGAGATTTGATTTTAACATAATCTGATAGCCTAGTGATGCCCCAACAACGTAAAAAAACCGTATCAAAAAATCGTTTAACAGAAAGAGAAATAGAATTGTTAAAATTGAGAAAAAAATGATAAAGAATTAAAGTTATTGGACGACGTGCCCTCAGTGGCGCAATAGATTGCGTGTTTGGCTGTTGCTCGAAAGGTCGTGGGTTCGATACTCAGCTTTGTCGTTTGGTTTTTGCCCAAAAAATTGGTCTCAATTTTAACAATTCTATTTCTCAGAGACCAATTTTTTGGATAAAAACAAAGCGACGAAGCTGAGTATCGAGCCTACAATCTTTCGAACAATAGCCAAACACGCAACCTATTGCGATACTGGGGCCTCGTCGTACACAACATTATTCTCAATTTTGACAACTCTATTTTTCATCACTGTTAAAAGATTTTGTGATAAGGTTTTTTCTACGCCTCAAATCAATGATAGTCCCCAATCTACTGGGACATACTGTATAAATAAACAAATCGATGGTATATAAGAGTATAATAAACTTTAATTTTTTCGGCTGATAAAATTTAAACAAAAGTTAAAAAATTGTTTGGGAAGTACATTCAATTTCCTTGACTTAAATTCATAGAATCTTCTATCTATCAGTCTAATAACGATCTTGGTAAATAAGACTTCTTGGAAGGACCAAATTTCATGTGCACAATAGTTAATAAACTTTTATTTCAGACGTTTCGGTGTCTAACGCCTTCTTCAGCAAAAGTTGAAAATTACATGGTATAGTCAAAAATCACATAAAATTCGTAAGTTATACAACAAAGTTTGAAACAAAGTCAGAGAATGTTTGTTAGAACAAAGTTAAAGATTTTCGTGTTAGTACATCATAAAATTCAAATTCGAAGATGGATGCGTTCCTAAGTTGAACAACCATCAACCGTACGGATTCGTAATAATTACTGTCAACCGTACGGCTCCCCGTGGCCCCGTAGGCCATCTGTACGAACCCCATACGGGAGGCCTACGGGCCACGGGGAGCCGTACGGTTGACAGTGATCATTACAGATTCGTACGGTTCATCTTAATAACGCACCCGATAGCATAAAAGGAATAAATAACAGCATAAATTTTCAACCTATTAGTAAATCAATGCCTTCCATTTCATCCTTTCCGTTTAAGGGAGGTTTTAGCTCTGAAATTAGGGATACTTCAGCTATTTTTCTGTCTACGCTTTCTGTCTTCCTCCTAGCCTGTGTGAGAATTGTCACATGAATGCTAGAGAGATCTTCATTTGTGTGATTAGTGGAGTTTCTATGGCGAGCTAGGGCATAGTTTTTGTATGAAGGGGTCGTAGGGATTTTGAAAACCTGAAGGTGTTCTGCTATTCGTTCCCATAGTGGTCTTGACGTTTCGCCGATATAGAAATCATCACATTCGCAATCCAAACGGTAGATTGTACCCATTTTTTGTACCCACGGAACTCTCAGGAGCATACGTGCACATCCCCCTCCCCCCCCCCACCTTGCCGACCTATAATCAAGATACTAATTTTTAATATTTATTATACTTCAAAATTCAAATAATGTTAAGCATAAAACCAATATATACAACAAAAAAAAGAATAATTTAAACATCTCCTATCAAGATAATTTACGGAATGTATTATATTGAGAAGTTTTTAGTGAAAAAGCAGCTTTTTGGATAAGATCCTCAGGAGCATACGTGCACAAACATGTTTGTGCAATTCCTGGATATAGCCTACTTTTCATGTAGCAAATGGGATATGAGCCAGGAAGACATCGTTGACACATCTAAAATTTTTGAAATTTTGAACCAAATAAAATTCTTACCTGGCTACAACTGAATTGAACCGTCTCTTTAAGTTCTGAAATATGTGGAAAAAAATTATCCGGATCACATAATAATTCCTTGATTTGAGAATTTTCCGACAAGGAGTTGGAAATTTTCTTATGTTTTTCTTGTAATTTTCGAGCATTATACATATCATAGTGATATTCATTTCTGATGGCTCTGCTGTATGCGTCTTGATCGATGTTAACTTCTTCAAATCTGGCTAAAAATTTTCTATTTTCCCTCACGTTCAAGCAAATTTTTCGGCAACTTTTGTTGTTGAAAAGTTTTTTTCTATTTTTTAAAAATAACTTAGAATTTTGCCATATTTCGCAATTTTAAAAGCGTTAGAACTTTTTTATGTTTCGACCATTTTCTGAGATCTTGGTATCAAAATATTCCTTGAAACAAGTAGAAAAATTCAACGTACGATTTTTTAATTTTTCGATCAAAAACAAGGAAATTTTTTCGAAAAATATCAAAATTTACTCAAATTTTAAAGCTTTTTGAGAAAAAAACATTATTTTCAGACAAAAATCGAAAAAATCGTACGTTAAATTTTTCTACTTGTTTCAAGGAACATTTTGGTACCAAGATCTCCGAAAATGGTCATAATATAAAAAAGTTATAAAGCTTTTAAGTTTGAGACCAATGAAAAAAGTTTAGTTCTTATTCTTTTAAAAAGGTCATCAGAAATAGGCTTCTTGGCACATTGGTTTTGCTCTCGCTTTCTATGCAGAAGGCTCAGGTTCGACTCCCACCTGAAACAATTTGTTTTTGCGTGATTATTTTTTGATAAAAATTGATTTTTCGAAATTTTTTATAAAAATGATCAGAAATTGTTCGGAATGGTTTAAAACGGTGATTTTATGCAAAAAGAAGTCGTTTTACAGCTGTTTTCCACCTGTCCCCACTTGTTTTCCATTTTGGTCAGCCGTGAGTTGTCGAAAATTTTTTCGACAACATGTTGACATGCTTGAACGCAGCCTCGTAGGTTAGAATTATTCCTTACCATGTTTACTATATTTTATAACTTCACATGACGGGTCTACAAAATTGTCCAAGTTGAAAACATCAACATATCTTTTATGCCGCATTTGATGGCTTTCGGCTATTATATCATGAGGTATTATAGAGGCATAAGTTAGCCCAAATACGAGAAAAATAAATACGAAATAACTAATAGAAAACATTATGAAGTAATTCTTTATCTAAACGTTAATTTATAACAAGAGACAAGAAGAGCCGCAAATTTTTGGCACTATAAATTTCGCCACATTTCATGCTCGGCACGACAACTTTCATCACGTTGCCAAAAAACTATCACTTTCGCCACGTTCGTGTCAATATACATATTGATTGCAAATCAGGCAACTCAATTAGTCTGAAATTAAATATGGTTATTAGCACGAAGGTTATCGTGGTGCCAAATTTTTGATGTCAGTCGACTCCCAAAATCGGTCAAATGATAAAAAAAAACTAAAGGGAGTGATAATTATGGCCTAATCCAAGAAAAAAATTTTTCTAAAAAGATCATTTTGAGGGGTAAAATCATGCGAGAAATCGATTGCGCGCATTGCCGAAGCATGAAAATGCTTCTCTGACCCTGATTCAGGGAAAAATTGGGTTTTTATTAGGCTGTTGAAATGGATGTCAACTTGATTTTTGATAAATTTTTAAAATACGAAAGTAATTATTGAATACCCTGTACTTCGACCGAGAACAGGAGGAAAAAACCTTGAGTGAACATGGCTAGCACCGCCACTATTCCTAGCCCTTGTTCACTTTTTATAATACTAAATGTTATTTAAAACATTTAATTGTTTAACTTCTTTATATAATTTTATTGAACAAACAAATCATTGAGGACTAGATGAGTCAACTTCTTACTATAATAATCGCATTATTGTTTTTTCTTTACTATCAAAATGATGTTGTGTTTGCTAATGGCGTTATGTTTTTAAAATTCTTTCAAGTCACTTTCATAACATTTTTAAAAATTTGTTGTAAGCTCAAAAAAGTTTCAACTTGTAAAGCATAACAAACGTGTCAAGTGAGGGAGTGAAAACATCATCATTTATGTTTATTTAGTTGTTCATGCTCTCTTCTGTTTATTTAGAAGGTTTCTCTGTGGGAGTTGGATTTTTAGTGGGCAAGATTAAGTTCTTTATTAGAATGGGCTTAAAAACTAAAATATTTTTGTTTGATAAAATTCATGAGAACAAGTTTTGTACAAACAATGCCACTCGAAAAATCATGAATGCGATAAAAAAGTTGAGTTTATTTTAAGATTTAAAAATGGCTTTCAATATGGAAAGATTCTTTTTCATAATAATCAATGGCATTTGACAAAAGTAAAAGTTGCACCATATGCATTTCCGACGTCAAGATTTTCGAGATGTTGAAAAGCACGCATCGAAAGGTCCATATGATCTTTTTGGCATGAAGGACATTGGTCTTTCACTGGTACAGTAATACTAAAAAACGTCAACCAATGGCTAGAGACTGGCATGATGCGATACATTGCATCGCACGCACTGATTTTTGATAAAAAAAACAGGCACTATAACTAGGGTTGCATAAATGCCACCAATTGGTGGCAAATGCCACCTTTTTTAATCTAATGCCACCTTGTCACCTTTTCGAAAATTTTGCCACCTTTTTTGTAATTTTTGAAAAAATCCCCAAATTTGACATTTTTTAAACCAAAAAATAGTCATTTTCTGATTATTTTCAGCATATAAATAAGCATTTTTTTAAAATTTTCGCCTGCGGCGCTGGTTTTTGCGTTAACTCAAAGATTTCATCAAAATTTTTGTCAAAAATCGAAAATTTATNTTTTTTTTAATTTTCGCCTGCGGCGCTGGTTTTTGCGTTAACTCAAAGATTTCATCAAAATTTTTGTCAAAAATCGAAAATTTATAAGCATTTTCAGATCAAAAATGGGTGTTTTCAACAAAAAATTTTCGTGCCTATCGGCGCAAAAAAGGGTAAATAAGATGATTTTGAAAATTTTTTTAAAAACTCGAAAAATTGCCCCTTCCACTTATGTTTTTTCCCAAGTTTTTGGAAAATTTTCGAAAATAAACATAATGGGGAACCAAAATAAAAGAAATTTGTTTGAAAAGGTTCCTTCCCATTCTTGAAGGCTGGCTACGCCACTACTTGCGGTTCATTATCAACCTGACATTTTGTGGCGATTGGGCGGGTAGTGTTTATCCAGGTGGAAATGGTGCTTGCGTAAATGAAGTGCGAAACAATCCTGGAGCTTATACCGAAGCGTTTTGGACCATTAATTATATAAAAGTTTATGGAAATTGATTGAGAATTCTTCGTTTTTTATTTATCTTATATCAAAATTTTCATTTTTTAAATAAAGTGGTTATTCAAAAGCTCGTGGACACTTTTATAATTTATAACAAACAATAAAAAACAACGAAAAAATGATCGCATATAATCTTCCATCAAATCCCTATAGACAAGGGAGTCAATTTTTCCATCCACACGGACTAGCGGAACAACGCCTGTAGCATAAAAACATCCTAAAATAGGGTCATTAAAAAAACTTGCGGATGATAAATTTGCGGATGTATTTCTGTGGTCGGCTTTTCGACATATGCAGACGGAAACATTAAGCCTTAAACCCAAGCATTCCAGTAATTTACAACCATATGAAAAAATGATATATTCGAAAAGATCATGAAGCATTTTTTGTTTTTACAGCATGCTCTGAATTGTAGTTTTCGAGAGAATTGCGTTTGAAATTTTGAATTTGTTACAAGCTCTTCGTTGTAATACAAAAACTTTTTTGAATTTTTTGCGGAAAAATCAATTTTTGCATCAATTTTTCAATTTTCATAAAATGAACATTGTAGCAATTTTGTATAGCTAAATGAGACAAACAAAATGACACCAAAATGATCCAATTTGAACATTGTTTTGGGTTATTGAAACGAAAACATGAATCAGAATTTTCGTNCGAGATAATTGCGTTTGAAATTTTGAATTTGTTACAAGCTCTTCGTTGTAATACAAAAACTTTTTTGAATTTTTTGCGGAAAAATCAATTTTTGCATCGATTTTTTCAATTTTCATAAAATGAACATTGTAGCAATTTTGTATAGCTAAATGAGACGAACAAAATGACACCAAAATGATCCAATTTGAACATTGTTTTGGGTTATTGAAACGAAAACATGAATCAGAATGTTCGTTTCAATAATGGTGTTTTTTGCTAAATAAACTATATTTAAAATTTTTCGATTTTTGTGCGCTACCCTGTAAAGTCAATTTTCATCAATCAAATAAGAGGGACCTCCGTGCAAAAGTCTAAAAGTAGATTTTTTCACCTGTTATTAATTGAACTACTTTGCTTGGAGACATCAAAAAGCTATTCATGAATTCAATGCACTTATTACATGTTGTTATATTTCCGTGTTTCTAGGTAATACGCCGTCATTGGAGTTGTGTCTTAAAAAATAAGCTATAAGCACGTTGTCTTGTGCCAAATGTGATTGCAAATTTTCTACCTCTATTTTAAATCATGGAAGCCAATTTAAATTTCCTTCCAGCTTTAATCAATCTTTCAATTTTTGATGCGATCGATGAAATCTACCATCGCTGTGACTCTTTTTTCAATAGAACCGACTATCCTCTCATTTTAACCTCCCTCAATACCTCTACTCTCTCCCAGCCCTATTACCAATCCTATTTAAGCTGCTACACTAATAATATCGGAAACTATCTATCAGCCAACCATTTGCAATACACTCTAGATGATGAAATCGTTCGGAAAATCGCATATCCCTTCGATGCGTATAAACCTTGGATTCTACTTGTAGCAAGCATTGGGCTATTTTTTGCTTGTTTGAACATAAGACTATATATGAAGAAAAAGGGCTTGAGAACGACTTTTGGGACATTGGCATTGTTGCAATCGATAGCGACGATAGTCTTCTTTGGGTTTGTGATAGGAGTGGTTTTTTGTTATTATGCGAAGTTTGGGCTATTTGGGATCATGTAAGCGAAATTTCGGGGGGCAGCCGGGCAGAAGACTCGGAAAACATAAGGGTAAAAGTTGGGATTTCTGAGGAAATTTTTTTCCCCAGAATTACTTGGTTTAAAAAGACGTTTCTCCATTTTCAAACCTCGGTGGTGCAATGACAAAGCAGCGGCTTTGTGGCCACAAGGTCGCTGTTTTGTTGCTGGACCACCGAGGTTGATTTTCTCTATTTTGATTTTCTACGCCAATTTTTCAGCTTCACCCTACCCGACTGGCTTGTTGTTGTCAACCAACCTGCATGGAGCTATTTTTCTCATATCGACCGTATCCCATTGGTCACCATCATGATCATTCAATTTTACAAAGCTCTATTTCGACTACTCTCCCTAGCCAGGCCTATATGGTTCCACTCTTTTCTCAGAAACTGGCATATTTTCTTGATCACTTTTATTTCCTCCTTAACAGTTGTCGTCTTTATGGTGATCGTCGTTTTCAAGTTGTACGGCATTTTTCCTTTTCAACAACCAGAATTGACCTGCACAAATAATCTTCTTGACTCGCCGTTTTATATCACCTCATGGACATGTATCCCAGATTATGTCACATATCCTGGAGAGTTTTTTGGGCTTTGTTTTGTAGTGGTGATTTTTGATATTGTCACGCTGTTTTTGTATAAACATCGTGCTAAACACTTATCTCAAGAGGCGCGACAGGCGGAGCGAGGTTTGACAAGATTTGTAAGTTTTGTTGTTCTCGGGCAAAATCTTTTGGGCTCCAGGAGGATTTGAACCCGAACAGTGCCAAAGAAGGAATCATCAGGCCAGCGCCTTGGACCACTACACCATGGGTGCCGCGAGGCAAAATCTTTTGGGTTTCGAGAGGAATCGAACCTGGACAGTGCCAAGTAAAGTAGCACCGGGACAGCGCCTTAGACCACTACACTATGGTGCCCTCTGAACTGACGAGTTAGATTTTTGAGAGAAGTTTTTTTAGATTCTGATAGACCTATGCTATATTTTATTTTCGATAGCGAAGTATCTAATAAGTATTGCCTCGAAATATCAAACATCAGGGACCTGGTTCAGATATAATAGCAGAATGGGTGGAATAATTACCGCAATCTATGCCGTGTCTAGACATCAGAAACTACCAACCTCTGGCTAAAAACGTTACGAGCTTTACATTAAAAATCTCTCGTTAAAAAAATCTTTGTCACGGGTTCAATTTGAAATTTTTATAAAAAAACCTAAGCCCTAGGCTTAAGGCCTAAGACCTAAGCCTAAGGTCTAAGCTTAAAGGGGGAGTCCAGTTTGCGACCACTTCTCGAAAAAATTTTTTTCTAAAAAGGTCATTTTTAGGGGTAAAATCATGCGAGAAATCGATTGCGCGCATTCCCGAACCGTGAAGACGCTTCCTTGACCCTGATTCAGGGAAGGGATCGGTGTTTTGAAGCGAAAATCAAACATGTTCGGATTTTTATAAGAAAACCGTCGATTCTTAAGTTTTTGAAGCGAAAATAATATAAATTGATACGTAAATAAATTGATTTTCGCTTCAAAACACCGATCCCCTCCCTGAATCAGAGTCGAGGAAGCGTTTTCAAGGTTCGGGAATGCGCGCAATCGATTCCCCGCCTAGAAAAACTTAAGAATAAACGGTTTTCTCATAAAAATCCGAAAATATTTGATTTTCGCTTCAAAACACCGACCCCTCCCTGAATCAGGGTCAGGGAAGCATTTTACGCTTCGGCGCTGCGCGCAATCGATTTCTCGCATGATTTTATCCCTAAAAATGACCTTTTTAGAAAAAAATTTTTTCGAGAAGTGGTCACAAACTGGACTCCCTCTTTAAGGCCTAAGCCCTTGGCCTTCAACAACTTTTTTTTAGGATCACCACGTTTTTATTTCTATGCCGATTATCAAACCTGGACTATCTAAGAAACGTGAATATCCTCAAAAAGATCATAAGAATCGTTGTTGAACCAAAAATAAACGATAGTAATAGGCTCGCTTTTACAACAAATCGTGTGGCAGTTTTATAAATAATGGATTGTATGAAATTGAATAAAAAGTTCAACAAATTTCAGGACACATAAACAAAAATGCATCAATCGATTAGTCCAATATAAGGATTCGAAGGCTGTTCTTGAGCTTTGTCCTCAAGACTTATCAAAAAGATAAACTGCACTAGAAGGAATCGATTTTTCCGCCCCAAAAAATTAATGTCACATGTATATAACATGGTATACTCTATGCATACTTTGTTAGCGACTTTTATATTTTTGGATGCGCGTCTTTTGAAAAGTGACTTGGCCAGGGATTTCGGCCAGGAGTTCTTTATTTTTATATGCGGCTCGATACCTGCATTAAAAGAAAAATTTCGAGCTAGAACCCAAAAAGTGATTTTTTGAGGGGATAAAAAATCGTGTTCTATAGAAAAAATAACTTTTCTCGAAAACTACAAATGCTTGGGACATAGTTTTGGTGACATTGGAAAGGGCAACGATGGGCAATAAAAACGTGCTTTAAATTGTAGGAAATGTATTTGTAGAAAAAAGTTATGATACAAACAATGTCACATGTATATAACATGGTATAGGCCAAATATGACCCTCGATTTCTCCACAAGTATAAAAGCACGGGACCTAATTTATATGTTTTTGTTAATCACTCACTAGGTACTTCAAAATAATATAGGCTTCAAGTTTCTGGCGACACTTTTTGGCGTACTCCCACCCCCTGTGCGAATTTTCGAGATATCGCCTCTTAATTATTTATTAAATTTTAATAAGTGTTTGTAAAAATATTTTATTCATTACGCATACCATCGAGACTAGCTGCGTTTATTATTTAACTGCCCACAACTAGGTTTATTCAGCTTGACGAGGAATTTCAAAAACAAAATCTTTGATCAGTAATATACGTATAAAAGAGCAGCATTATTTAAATACTATTATTATAAGGATTTTGTTAAATATATTGGTAGTGATATGAGAGTGAATTCATTAATCGTAATTCTTTCGACATTGGTTTTGGCTCACACAACTTTTGGTTAATTTTTTATATATGTTACAGGACATTTTGATCCGATCTTCATTGAACATTTTGACCCGATCAAGATCGAGTCAAAATGTTATCTATAAAGCGTTCATGCAAATTTCATATATCTCTTTTTCAGGCTGCAATCAGCAAACGAACAAAGACATTCAAGGTAACGATTTGACATCAAAACATGGTCAGCTATCAGACTGTTGTGGGCTTTGCCAATCCACCCCAGGCTGCAAAGCCTATGCTTGGAATGATTATCAAGGTGGGTCTTGCTGGTTGAAATCCGCAACTGGTCCTATAATCAACAAAGGTGCAACTTATGTTGGAATTTTGGATTCTCCACAAGCTTCCAATTCCTCATATCGTCTCAAAAAATCTTATCAAGGCTCAAATTTTTTTGATGGATTCTATTTTTTCAATTCTCCCGATCCAACGCATGGTTTTGTCAATTATGTTGATCATTCAACTGCCACAAAGATGGGATTAATTTCTGTCAATAATGGAAAGGTATTTTTTCATACTTTGAACCGGGAGACCGAGTGCCATCGGCGCTCAAGGGCTCGGCCTCACTTTGATGCCAAAGAATAAACCTGGGGGAGCGACGAAAAAGATGAAAAAAGCGAAAAAATACGCAATTTTTTCACGAAAACTTGGTGAAGATCAATTTTTTTCAACTTTTTCGAATTTTTTCGATTTTTCGAGAATACGCCATAAATGTTACGCCCTCTTTAAAACATTTCAATGAATATTTTAAGATTAAAATCTCGTCAGACCATACTAATAAGATTTCCGACAATAAAGGACGATCTTCGGTACGCATCCATTCGAATGACCAATTTAATGATGGCCTATTTATCTTCGATCTGGATCATATGCCAACCGGTCCCGGAACTTGGCCTGCATATTGGCTTTGTGGACAGAATTGGCCCAATAACGGTGAAATTGATATTCTCGAGGGAGTTGATGGAAACAATTTTAACAGTATGACCTTACATACGAGCGAAGGGTGTTATATGCCGGATGACGGAAGCCTATTCACAGGCCATTTTGCTAAAGGTCCTCAGGGCAAAGATGCGAACAATTGCTTTATTAATGCTCAAGGTAATTCTACACGAATTTTGAGAGGGACAATGTCTCGAAATATCAAAGATGGTTATAAAAAAGGGTGAGAGTAATACTTGGTTGAATTTTAGGTCAATACGATAATCAAGGATGCTCAATTCAAACTAATAATGGATATTTTGGCCCACAATTCAATGCCGCAGGCGGAGGGGTATTTGCTCTCGAATGGAAAAGAAATCAGTTTATGAAAATTTGGGTCTTTAAAAGAAATGAAATTCCATCAGATATTAATCGAGTGAGCTTTTTTAGTTAATCACAAAATATTGATTTTAGGGAAATCCTCAACCTCAAAATTGGGGAAAGCCTACGGCATATTTCACGTTGGGCTCAAATTGCTCTCCAAGTCATTTTAACTCACAAGAAATCATTATCAACCTGACATTTTGTGGCGATTGGGCGGGTAGTGTTTATCCAGGTGGAAATGGTGCTTGCGTAAATGAAGTACGAAACAATCCTGGAGCTTATACCGAAGCGTTTTGGACCATTAATTATATAAAAGTTTATGCAAACTGATTAAAAGTTCTTCGTTTTTTATTTATCGCATATCAAAAATTTCATTTTTTAAATAAAGCGGTTACGTCATCATGCTATAGAAATGCGAAATTCGGATTCCCCATATAAAATTACCCCTAAAGGGATTATTTCTCGCGAAAAAAGTTTTAAAAAACTTTTTCGAAAAAAATTCCCCCTAGGGGTGCCGTTAAATCGAGTTTTGACTGTACAAAAATTGAAAATTATATGCAACTTTTAACATAAAAATAAATTCATTTAAAACTATTTATTTTCTGTTCAATTTCGTAGGTTGCATGCTCAAACCTGTTGCTTTCAAAAGCGCTATATCACCTTGGTAATTATAATTGGCTAAGAATTTTACGATTTCGTATTTTATTTGATCTGAAGCCTGATCCAAAAGTGAGAAGCTATCTTCGTCTGAGGATGGGTACTAAAACAAACAGTTAAATTGAGTTTAATTTGATTTGCTTACAAAATATTGGTCCAAATAAGGTTTCATCATTGGGTTGTTTGCGATTTGGTTATCATAAAGACTCTCGAGTAGGTTATAATAATCAACAACTCTTCGTTGCCATTGTTTAAATGATTGCTAAATATAATTTACTAATAATTTTAGATATTTTTTAAAATCTTAAATGAATAAACTATATACCTGTAATTGCATAGGAAGTTGAGTTGAAAATTGACTTAGTTGCGCATCATAATCCGACACATTGGTATTGGCAAACACAATATCAGCGAGCTGTTGTTTTTGAGACATATTCAGTTGATGATAGAATGGTCCCGAATAAAGCAAAATCCTACCATCGATATTATTTAATGCATATACCATTACAGAAAGACAAACACAGGAGAGGACAATTTGTCCAAGCATCTTTAATAAGTAACTATTGATGAAGTTAAATGTAATAGATTGAAGAACACTTTTATACAAAACTTTTATTTGTATTTGCTATTAATTTAACATGTGGGCTATAAATATTACTTCCTAAGTCTGCTTTACATGACTCAATGTTTTACATGACTCAATACTTCCGAAGTTTGCTTTGACTCAATGTTTAAATTTTATTGACTGAAGTAAAAATATTTTTGAGTTAAATTCGAAAGGTAAGCGCAAATGATACAAACAGGGGGTAGCCAAATTACGATTGATTACGGGGGGGGGGGGGTCAGTAAGTAATAAAAAATTTAAAAATTCAGTGCCTTGGGGTCCATTCGAGCCTTTGAAGAGGCAGTATCACTTTTCGTATAATTGTTTGATTACACGTCAAAATGTCGACAAGTCAGAATGCCGACTAGGCCAAAATGTCGACCCGTCAAAATGTCGACCCGTCAAAATGTCGACTTGTCAAAATGTCGACCGTCAAAA
>OZJO01005757.1:0-12032 GCA_900406225.1 Acrobeloides nanus | reverse complement strand
TTATCGTTGTCGAGATAATCGCGTTTGAAGTTGGCTATTTTTTGGAATTGGTTTAGAATTTGAATTCTCGCCAAAACCCTGATTTTCAATTTTGGCGAGAATGACACCAAAACCATTAGATATGGATTTAGCTGTCCAGAGATATGCCCATTTGAAGTTTGATCTAAAGTTCAAAAGGCCGACCTGCCGTATAGGGGTACCAAAGAGTAGGATTCAAAAACGGACTTCAGATTCGTGTTCAGCGACCCCGAAAACCTAGGGTATACCACGGTTTCAAAAATTGATTCGAATTTTTGTTACTATGGCCACCTCGGGTTCGAGACTGGTTCGAGATTTCGAGACATCTTCTCTTAAAATTTATCCTCAATTTATAAAAAAATTATGTGCTCTATTATATTGACCCTGATTCGGGGTAATTTTTCAAAAACACCTTAAAATATCGCCAAAAGGGCCAATTTTTTGTACTCGAGGGTTTTCGGTTATGGCGAACACAAATCTGAAGGAATTTTCGATTTTGACTTCAGGATCCCTATATACTGTATTGACCCTGATTCAGGGTAATTTTCAAAAACACCCTAAAGCGTCGCCAAATGGGCCAATTTTATATACTCGGGGTTTTAGAGTATGGAGAACATGAATCTGAAAAAATTTTAAGGTGTTTTTGAGAAATTACCCTGAATCAGGGTCTATACAGTATATAGGGATCCTGAAGTCAAAATCGAAAAATTCCTTCGGATTCGTGTTCTTCATAACTGAAAACCCCCGAGTACAAAAATTGGCTCATTTGGCGACGTTTTAGGGTGTTTTTGAAAATTACCCTGAATCAGGGTCAATAAGTAGAGCACATAATTTTTTTATAAATTGAGAAAAAAATTTAATTAGGATAAATTTTAAGTTTTCGAAATAATGATTCGTGGCCGGTATACTAAAAGTATATAGTATCTAATAGCATACGCAAATGGAAAATTTTTGGGCGTGAAGTCATATGCATCTATTCTGTTTGTGCAAAAAAGCATCGAAAGATATGGATGCCCTTTGGAATTACCGTCGTTTTTTTGGCTTTGATGAACAATCGTGTCAATGAAAGCAGTAAAATTTCGGCTCCAGCAAACACCTCACTCGCGTGTTCTAAACACACATTGGATGTCTTTCAGACTTGACGCCAATCGAAGCATCCAGAATCTTATGATTGAAAGTTGACTTCGTGATAAGACAAGAGAACGTGCAAAACACTTGGTTTCTGATTAATAAACCCATTATGCTTTCTTTTACGACTGCTAATATCATACAGTATCTTGCTTCAAGATCCGTAAATGGAGAATTTTTGGGCTAGGAAGTCATATGCCTGCGATTCTGTTTACGGAAAAAAGAAATCATAAAATATGGATGCCCTTTGGAGTTGACGACAATCAGAGATTAAATGATCCATATAAAAGGAGGGTACTTCGGTAAAGACTTCAATTCGAGCTCTCTACTTACAGAAGATACTTCAACATGAAAACTGTTGTTTTCGTTTTGCTTGCTGCTTTCTTGATGGCCATTTCGGTGCGTTTTAACATATTTACCCTTACAATTTTCATAAAATGAATATTGTAGCAATTTTTTATAGATAAATGAGACGAACAATATGACACCAAGATTAACAATTTGAACATTGTTTTGAGTTATTGAAACGAAAACATGAATCAGAAAACATGAATCAGAATCGTTTCAATAATCCAAAACAATGTTCAAATTGGATAATTTTGGTGTCATTTTGTTTGTCTCAAAATATATAACGGAAAAACAGAAAAAAATAACGAAAAACAGAAAATGTTCAGTTTAAGCTTTAGCCTTCATTTTTATTGATGAATTTATTTTAGCTTGCTTGTCCGAGTGATACTCCTTGTCCATGCGGTCCTGATCTCTGCTATAGCTGTCCTGCAGGTTCTGGCTGCTGCACTAGCCCGTGTGGTCCTAATTGTCTGAACTGTGGGTGCTGCTCGAGCCTGGATAACAAAGAAATGACCCATGTAAGGATTTTAAACAAACCTATTAAGTTTTATAAATTTAGAAAATGATTTATAACAAAAAGCAAGCTCTCCTCGACACAATTCTTGCCCATTAATTTAAGAAAACCGTGAATTCTTTAAATAATACTTAAATTTTTTAATCAAGTATAGATTAAGGGGGCCACCCACGTGGTCAAAAATCGAACTTTTTCAACACTTGAATTTTTTTCACGAAAATGATCCCATAGGGTTTGTTCATGCGGGGAGCACGAAACCGAGCGAATTTTGGCTTGAAAATGCATAGAAACTCGAAAAATTGCATGTTTGCAAAAAAGTAAGAAACAGAAAGAATAAAAATGCAATTTTTTTCGAATTTCAATGCATTTTCAAGCTTAAATTCGCTCGGATACGTGCTCCCCGCGTGAAAAACCCCTATGGGGTCATTTTCGTGGAAAAATTCAAGTGTTGAAAAAGTTCGATTGTTGATCACGTGGGTGGCCCCCTAATCTATACATCATCCAATTTTTTTAAATATAATATAATATCTTTAAAGTTTAAATAAAGTTTTGGTAGAAAATTATCACTCCATCAATTGGGATATATAAAGAGTCAATTAGTCAATGCAATAATATCAAAATACAACTAATTAAAGGACCAGTACAGTAATTTACAACCATATGAAAAAAATGATATATTCGGAAAGATCATGAAAAATGGAGCATTTTTTGTTTTTACGGCATTTTCTGAATCGTTGTAGTTTTCGAGATAATTGCGTTTGACATTTTGAATTTGTGTACAAGCTTTTCGTTGTAATACACAAACTTTTTTGAATTTTTGCGGAAAATCGTTTTTGCATCAATTTTATAAATTTTCATAAAATGAACATTGTAGCAATTTTTTATAGCTAAATGAGACGAACAAAATGACACCAAAATGATCCAATTTGAAAATTGTTTTGGGTTANAATTTGAAAATTGTTTTGGGTTATTGAAACGAAAACATGAATCAGAATTTTCGTTTCAATAATCCAAAACAATGTTCAAATTGGATAATTTTAGTGTCATTTTGTTTGTCTCATTTAGCTATAAAAATTGCTACAATGTTCATTTTATGAAAAGTGAAAAAATCGATGCAAAAATCAATTTTTCCGCAAAAATTCAAAAAAGTTTGTGTATTACAACGAAGAGCTTGTACACAAATTTAAACGCAATTATCTTGAAAACTACAACGATTCAGAACATGCCGTAAAAACAAATAATGCTCCATTTTTCATGATCTTTTCGAATATATCATTTTTTCATATGGTTGTAACTGACTGGACTGGCCCTTTAACCTAGGGAGTTGAGGAATGTGTCTTCTTCATGCTATATCTCCACAGGGACCCCCACTCTTAGTGGTGACACGGGGTATATTCATGCACTACACACCATGCCCTACACGAATATACTCCGATTGCAGATATTTTCCAAGTGACCTGTAATTCCATGTATTTCTTCAGGAATACTAGTATCAAATTCTTCATTTGTATGAGCACGTGATTTGCCGACCCCCTCTTTTAAATCTTTGACTTTAAACAATATTTATTGAATAATAAACAACCAAAATTGTGACAAAAAAGTTTGTTTTTTTAACACTATAAAAAGATGTTGTTTAGTAAATGAATAAGACAAACAAAATTAGAGCAAACATGTTCATATTGTCGATTTTGATAATCGTTCCATGCCCTCCCGGTTGTGTTGTATTAGCAGATAGAGTAATATTGACAGATGTTGTATTGATGATTGTTGATTCAGTGTATACGCTTGTTGAAATGCTTGAAACGAAAACATGAATCAGGGTTTTCGTTTCAATAATCTAAAACAATGTTCAAATTGGATAATTTTGGTGTCATTTTGTTCGTTTCATTTAGCTATAAAAAATTGCTACAATGTTCATTTTATGAAAATTTAAAAAATCGATGCAAAAATCAATTTTTCCGCAAAAAAGTTTGTGTATTACAACGAAGAGCTTGTAACAAATTTCAAACGCAATTATCTCGAAAACTACAACGATTCAGAACATGCCGTAAAAACAAAAAATGCTCCATTTTCATGATCTTTCCGAATATATCATTTTTTCATCTGATTGTAAATTACTGGACTGGTCCTTTAACATAAAAACTTACCTCCTTGGGTGCTCATATTTATCTGGAGTGCTCCACTAGGAGGAATAAGAAGATTAAAAACGCCTCTATTATATGGATACATATCACCATAAGTATCTCTTGTAAAGGTTAAATAATGGATGTAGTCGGTTCATTCCAAAAACACGATTTTTTGAGCTAAGATTCGAACCATCGACCTTCTGGCTCAAAAGCAAGAGCTTTACCACTGAGCCATAGAGGCATGTTTCTCGCTGAAAATAAAAGGGGTGAAGTACTAATCAACGAAAGTTGGAAATTTTTTCTCAAAAACTAACTGTCAGAAAAATCTGATTTTTGAACTCCACCGTTTTTCGATGCGAACTTTTCGAACTCGAAGAAATTTTTGGAAAATAAAATTTGCAAGTATGAGTTTTCCACATCACAAGTCATAAAAAACAGCCTATAAAAATTAGGAAACATGCGAAAAATTTGATACTACTAGAGCGTCTTACCGGTCACCTACATTTAAAAAAAATCTTCTTTCTTCGCTGAGATATACCCAAAATGGTAGTGGGAGGTCCTTGTTGAAACGCACTGTATGAACTCCCAGTTCATCTATAAACTAAAGATTGGATTGTAGGGCCCACCAGATGGTAAAAAGTTTTGAAAATCGAGAAAATCCGTCGCACGACGAAAATTATAGGAGTCCCCTTTACGCTTTTAAAGGGGGTAAACTTTGCAGCAGCACTTCCGAAAATTTTTTTTGAATTTTTGCAAAAATGACTTTTCTAGGGGTAATTTTATGCGAGAAATCGATTCTACATATTCCCGAAGCATGAAACGCTTCCTTGACCCTGATTCAGGGAAGGAATCATCGTATTGAAGCGAAAATCAATTTATTTACGTAAATACGTATCTCTTCCCTGAATCAGTGTCAAGGAAGATTTTTCATGCTTTGGGAATGCGTGGAATCAATTTCTCGCATAAAATTACCCCTAGAAAAATCATTTGTACAAAAATCAAAAAAAAATTTTTTCGGAAGTGCTGCTGCAAAGTTTACTCCCCCCCCCTCCTTTAAAATTTCTATTCAAACCAATTAATTTTGTACATACTTTCCATACGCAGCTCATATTTTGGCAATAATAACTATTAAAAGTTGGCGTCAACGTTAATGTTCGGTTATAGGCTACATTTAATGTATCGTTTGAGCAAACGCATTGTGCCAGAATGGTTTCAATGGGCAGTATCCCAACCAAAAGTACTAGCAGCCAGGTTCTTTGCATTTCTGCAAAACGACCAAGTGGTATTCTGTAGAAGTGATCGCTATTCACACCCTACTTAAAAGTGTTATGACTAGAATTCCAAGTCTTATGATTTTCTCTTTTTTATCAATATGTCAGATTTTATTACAGAATAATTAGATTTAATGGATGCTATCTGTTTGACTCATTTCGACTCTAATCATTTAGATAATTTCTTTATTATCGAAGGCGCCACTGCCATACCCGAATGTAAAACCAAAAAGGTTATTAGCCTGAAATTTTTTATGGCTTGTTGAGCCATAATCTCAATGAAAGGCACTCCGTCGAACACTCGAGTGTTCTTGATAACCAAAGTTAAGTTACAGGATGAAGAATAAAAAATCTTACTTTTGCCTTTTTGGAGAAAAAAAACTAAAAAACAATTATTCTCAACATGACCATTTTTTATACGAACAATCGATTTAGCGATTCGAAAAAACTGGAAAACACTTCTCAGATCTTTAAATATCAAATGTGAATGTTTTTGTAGAAATTCCTACGGAAGTTCTTATGAATCTCTAGGAATTTCATAGGAACTTTATAGAAATTTCTACGAAAGTATGAACATTGCAGTGTCGTACGAAATGGGAGACCGGAGGACTTTTTTGGGGGGCTCGTCAGAAAATCTAGGTGTCCCTTATTCTGTTTCTTAAGAGGCGATATCTCGAAAGTTCGAACTTTTTGGAGGTCTAGCGGCACTAGGTGAACTGATGATGGGATATGAAATTTATACTATTTTTATGCTTGGTCCCGGGCCAAATCTCGAACCCCGAAAAATATTTTCTTGGCTCTGAAGTTGAAGGTTTTTCAAAATAATAAGGTGTAAAAAACCTTCAATATGCGGTCATCAACTTCAGAGTCAAAAAAATATTTTTCGGGGTTCGAGATTTGGCCCGGGACCAAGCATAAAAATAGTATGGATGTTGTAGATAATTTGTAGGGCAAACCGGAAGCTCCCGTGGGAACAAAGTTTTTTCTAGAGCCATTTCTTTGAATTTTTGACCTCTCGGGAGAACAAGATTGTTTACAGAAATCCTAATTTTTCGACAACTTTTTCCACGAAATGACCCCATACACCTAATATAAAAGTTGTAGCCCACATCACCAGCAATCCAAAGACACCAAGACCATCAAAATTGGATTTAACCATCAAGAAATATGCTCAAAATACTCAAGTGTAAAATCCCCTATTATGAGCATATAATGCCCAACATTCATAAAGGCCTAAATGGGCATTTTTTAAGTTTGTACACTACTTCAAATGCACCAATGTGTTTATTTTGGTCCCAAATTTCATATCCCATCATCAGTTCACCTAGTGCCGCAGGAATTCGAAATCTCGAGATATCGTCTCTTAAAATTTGAAAAAAATCGAAAAAAATCATCAGAACTGTTTTATTTAGTCTCTCCAAATTTGACATTACGGTATGACGCTGGAAAACTTGATGTTTACTCAGGATCAGTAAGATGTTTTAAAGATTTTTAAGCAGCGCATTCGATTTTTTAATATAAACCCATATACTTAATTTCTCGGGCAACGTTAAAAAAAGTTGGGCAATAATTTGGTTGGTCATTGATTGCCAGACAATGCGATCTGGCAAGTTAAGCAACGTTGGGCCCGCGGGTTCGATCCCGCTCGACACAAAATCTTTTTGCAGTGTCCAAAACTGCTAAAAATTTTTGCCTAGGGGTATTTTTATGCGAGGAACACGAACCCGCTGTTATTTTTTCATGAAAAATTTTGTAAAAAATAGAATTTTAATTTTTAATAAATTAAAAATCATGATATGAGTTCATGTTTTGAGTTAAACTCAATAGAAATTTTACATTTTCAACTCTTACAGTTTCTTTTTTCAATTGTCCTGTTCCGTCTAGATATCGTTCTGGTTTGAATTTTTCTGGCTCTGGGAAGACCTAAAAATAAAAATTCTTTCTTTCGACTCAGCAGTTCTAAAATCGAAAATCTACTATTTCAATAATTTTGACAAGAAATCAAATGTACAATTAGAAAAGAATTATGCAAATCTTTCATTGATGGATGAGCAAAACAATTTGTTATGTTTATGCCATAGCTTTCGTCAAAAAACTGGTGATTTTCAATTTTCTTGTGATAATCCCAGCCTAGACCAACTTTTTTGTCAAATCTCGTGCCCGATCTATCCATGAATAACGATTGATGGTGCTAGCTTATGTAAATTTTCTACACATCGGATGGAGTCTTAAACAAAAAATCAAATGTACAATTAGAAAAGTATTATGCAAACTCCATCCGATGAGTAGAAAATATTTACATAAGCTAGCACCATCAATCGTTTTCATGGATAGATCGGGCACGACATTTGACAAAAGCTGGGATTATCACAAGAAAATTGAAAAATCACCAGTTTTTTGACGAAAGCTAAGGCATCAAACAGCAGTTTGGTTGGCTTATCCATCAATGAAAAATTTGCATAATACCTCAGACTGACTCTTATTCTCAAAAACAAAGAGATAATATAAAAGGGCCCTAAGCTCCGAGGAGAACATCATTTACTAGTTGTTATAGCTCTATTCAAGGTCAAGATGAATCTTATTCTTTTGGCTGGATTGTTAGTTCTAGGGGGCGTCTACACGCTTCCAGTAAAACATGATTCTGGTAAGCCTCCGATAAATCCTGGTAAAGGTGGAGAAAACCTAATAGAAAATCTTAAAGGAAATGATGTAAGTTTTTCTATGATTCGTTAAAAATTTTTTAGAGAATGAAAAAATTGAACAAAATCTTTCGTAATTTGAATACAGAAGAGATTGGACGTATTGAAGGAAAAATGAAGAAACTAAAAGGCATATTCGAAGAAAAAGAAAAATCTAGAAGAAAGAATCTAAGGAAGACATCAAAGACCTCGAATCTCCTATTCGGATTCTCTCACGAGACAGATGAAATCCCGGACATCACGGATTTAATCGACCCCGATATGGCACCATTCCTCATTGAGGTAAAATAAGATTTTCACTTTTTTTAATAAGAAAATTCTAGGGTGATATTAAGTTGACTGAGGCTCAAATAGATAGACTATTGGAAGAAACGGAAAATCCAACTCGTTCCAAACGTCAAGCTTCTACGACGCACGACAAATGGACGGATACTGTTTCCTATTATTTTGATGACGCTGCAGGATATAGTAAGATAAGGATATAGTAAGATATGATCAACTGTATTTGATTCTAGCCGACGATCAAAAAGACCTCATGCGCGCTGGATTCAATTTCTGGCGTGACAATACATGCATTAACTTCGAAGAATCGGAAACTGCAGATGATAGAATCCGTGTTGCGAAGATTGACGGATGCTATGCGGATTTAGGCATGCAAGGAGGTGAACAGGAAATGTCTTTAGATGATGATTGTATGCGTGTAAGTGAACAACTATACAATGGCGTGGTCAAAGGGAGGTAGCGGCATAGCAGCAAAAAGTACTCCTCTTCAGGCTCAAAAGTCCTTTCTCCTGTCGTGGAAACTCCCTAAAATTAAGGGGGCCGAGAGGACATTTCCTTTGGCGTGATCATGTCGACGAATTTTGCCTACGTCATGAACTTGTTATTAATCTTTAGATCGGTATCGCTTCCCATGAAATGGCTCATGCTCTGGGTGTTTGGCATCAACAGTCTCGTTCTGATCGCGAAGACTATGTTACTGTCTATAATAATAGAATTGAAACCGGACAAGGATCAGAATATGCTATTAAATCGAATACTGACAATTTCGATGTGCCTTATGATTATGGAAGTGTTATGCATTATAAAGAAGGCTAGTTCTCGGACTAATTCTTTATCGATGTTTTTAGATTCGTTTATCGCTCCAGGTGCAAGTGGACCAGTGATGGAAGCAGATGAACCTCTTCATCAAAAAACTATGGGTCAACGGGATGGACCTTCATTCAACGATCTTCTACTCATCAATAAGCACTACGATTGTTTGGGTAATAATACTCAAAACAAACATATTAACCACAATTTAGGAATCTGTACTGATGATCCGGGCTGTCAAAATGGTGGCTATCCCAACCCAGCCGATTGTTCTAAATGCATTTGTCCTGGCGGTTTTGCCGGCATACGTTGTGATAAACGTCCTTCGTCGACGAACGCTGAATTTTGTGTTAGTAGCTCTATTGATGCCACAACATCATGGCAACTTTTCATCGGCGCTTTGAATCGAGAAAACACCGCAGATCTCTCGACTGAATCTTGCACTCATTGGATCAAATCTCCGGAAGGAACACAGATCGAACTCGAATTCGTGCAGATGAATAAAAAGAATTACAGTTGTAGAACACAAAGCTTGGAAGTTAAAGGAGCTCAAGAGATGACTATGTCTGGATACAGGTACAATACCGGAAACAAATCTCGGTGATTTTTAAAAATCCACATTTTTTAGAATCTGTCCAATCGGAACTGGAACAGTAAGTTTATCCAATATTCCGGTTATCACCACCTTGGGAAATAAGGCCATATTGATCTTGCGTAATTCCCGCGGCACTTTCGGCTTTCAAGTCCGATATCGTTATATAGAATCAAATAATAATGATGATTGCACTGATGTATACCCTGAGTGTGAAGGATACGCGGCCAATGGGGATTGTGAGTGGGATCTTCCATATATGAAGGACTATTGCTCTTACTCATGCAATTTTTGTTAAATATCAATTTCTCATCATACTTCTTTTTGACAAGATAAAATTCTCAACTGTAGTTTATGGAAAATGTTAGTTGTACCAAAAATTTTAACTAATAAATCATAAAGACGATATGTATTTTATTCAAGTAAAAATATATTCGAATTTCGTAATTTTGATATTTTAAAAGTTAGTATAGAAGTGATTTTCTCGCAAGCAATTGTCTTAGAAGTCGATTATTTTCCAAGTGCACAAGATTCGACCAAATCTAAAGGATAATACTTATTCGTGTAATATTTTCACTTATTTTTGTAATAAAAATACTTATTTTTGTAATAAATATACTGATTTTTTGTAATAAATCCACTTATTTTTGTAATAAATCCACTGATCCGTGTAATAAAACGACTTATTTTTGTAATAATTTTGTAAGGGTAATATTTTTTTCTCGCTCTAAAAATATTTTTTTTCGCCCTAAAATTACTTTTTTGACCCTAAAAATATTTCGTAGACCTTAGGCTTAGGCCTAGACTTAGGCTTATCCTTAGGCTTATTCTTAGGCTTAGGCCTAGGCTTAGGCCTAGACTTAGGCTTAGGCCTTAGCCTTAGGTTTATTCTTAGGCCTTAGACTTAGGCCTAGGCTTAGGCCTTGACTTAGACCTTAGGCTTATCTTTAGGCTTAGGCCGTAAAAAGCGACTACTTCCAATTTTCTGTCTAAATAAAAAGAAAAACAGCATCCACTTGTTGCTCATTTGTCTATTTTTTTATTTGAATGAATCATCATTTTATAGAAAAACTTCGATATAAACGTTTTTAGCTCAGTTTTATTCTAGTTACAAAAATAAGTGGATTTATTACACAAAATCAGTATATTTATTACAAAAATAAGACGATTTATTACAAAAATAAGCATTTTTATGACAAAAATAAGTAAATTTATTACAAAAATCAGTAATTTTATTGCAAAAAAAGTTATTACAAAAATAAGTATATTTATTACAACTTTAAATATTATCCAAATCTAAAAGTCGATTATACGAGTAAACAATTCGGGAAAACATACTGTTGGCTTTGCGAACGCAGCATTGACGCAAGTGAGGGAAAAGACAGAGACTAGCATCAACAGTGCCGATTAAGGCCAAACGTCCATCAAGCAAGATCACATTTGCAATTCGGTCCTCGGCAAGGACCATTTACACAGAACTAAAAATGGTATCTATGTAAAACGAAGAATACATTAGCATTGATGTCTTGGAAGAAAACGGCAAAAACGACCAAGAACAAGACGACCATTGAGGATTTCATTCTAAAAACTAGTTTATCAATCTATAAAGGCATAATTATTAGTAGTTAGTAGCAGTGCTTTCATGATGCCAATGTCAATGACATTGACTTAAGACGCATTGTCTGAAGAAAAAAAGCACTGCTACTAACTACTAATAATTATGCCTTTATAGATTGATAAACTAGTTTTTAGAATGAAATCCTCAATGGTCGTCTTGTTCTTGGTCGTTTTTGCCGTTTTCTTCGGCAAAAACATTTTTTATTTCATTAATATCTATATATAAAAATTAAATTTATAGAGATTAATGAATTTCATTAATATCTGTATATAAAAATGATTTCTAATGGCATTTTAAGTTCTTTATTTTGATTATAACATTAATAAAAAAATATTCAGTAAGATAATAAGGTAATGGTAGACCAAGATATCACTAGCGATGAATATGGAATAAATTTATTCACGACGTTTCGTCGTATAACGACTTCTTCAGGCTAAAAGAAACAATATAGTACATAGTGACACAAAAAATTAAAACATGAGCAAAAAAGTACGTTACAGTTTACAAAACGATATCATTCCAAAAATCTTCGAGATCTTTTAATATATTCTACTAACTACTAATAATTATGCCTTTATAGATTGATAAACTAGTTTTTAGAATGAAATCCTCAATGGTCGTCTTGT
>OZJO01005752.1:0-17716 GCA_900406225.1 Acrobeloides nanus | reverse complement strand
AAAAACCCCCCCCCCCCCCCCCATTTAAAAATGACCGTGATGATTGTTGTCGGTGACCATGAAAATTGTGCTAGTGAAAAAATTTTCCGTAAAAATGTCTACAATTTTCGAAAATTTCATCAAAATTCATCCATTTTTTCGCCAAAAATCGTCATTTTTATGAGTATTTCCACAAATCTCGACCGAGATTGGGGTCAGGAGTCCCTGTCCGCGACCGGCAAAAGTCGGAACTTGGACTTGAAAAAAGCCGAGACCCCCCTCCCTTCGTACAACTCTACTTGAAACTTACATCATGGCTTATATAACTAAGATTCACAAAATTCGCCAATAAATTTATGCTCTCGATGCAGCTCAAGTTATCTGCAACGTTTTGGTGTGTAGCCAGCCGGCTGACAATCTTTTGAAAGATGTCATCCGCTTTCAACAGTTGCAATGTCTAGAAAGTGCTATGTTATATAGTCTGTTTCAATAAAAGTCCTGCCCAAATAGCTCAGTGGATAAGTAAGACAACCGACCGATCTGGAAGTTAAGCAACGTTGGGCCCCCAGGTTCGATCCCCGCAGAATCAAAACTTTAGATTTTCAACAAAAAAATTTTTGATTGTGAAGCAAAAATTTTTAAACCTGAAAATCAAAACTTTTTTTTGAAAATCAAAAGTTTTGACCCTGCGGGCCCAATGTTGCTTAACTTGCCAGATCGTATGGTCGTCTTACTTATTCACTGAGCTATGTGGGCAGCGCTTTTATTTGAAAACGCTTCCCTGATTCAGGAAATTAGATGTGTGTATTGAAGCGAAAATCAAGGTCGAAAAAACATGAAAAAATCTCCCAAATTCTGGTTTTTTAATACAACGAAAACATGAGTATTGTGTATTGCAACGAAAATATGAGCATTGTGTATTATAACGAAAACATGAGTATTGTGTATTACAACGAAAACATGAGCAATTTCAAACGCAATTATATATTTTTTTTCAACTTTACCGAAGACGATAAGTGGGTGATCAACGCGGGGCATGTTAATAGATGCCTAATTGTGTTATCAATAAGCGAAGTTGAAAATGACTGGTACTTCAAGACTCTAAAAAATAACTCGAGTATATATTGACGAGAAAATACTGCTGTACCTTAACAGGACTGTCATCAACCCATTTACAACATCCAGATTAACCAGGGTTTTGTTCCGGCACACGAGCTTGTTTAAGACACCCTAAAAATTTGTATGTCTCGTATTCTTGGGAGTTCGATACACAAGATTTCTTCACACACACAAAGGACCATTCGACTCAGAAAACAAAGTTGTCATATTTCAGAAGGTTCATGAAAAATGGAGCATTTTTTGTTTTTACGACAACCTCTAAATCGTTGTAGTTTTCGAAATAATTGCGTTTGAAATTTTTTTGTACATGTTTTCGTTGTAATACACAAACTTTTTTGACTTTTTAATCGATTTTTAAAATTTTCATAAAATAAAAATTGTAGCAATTTTTTATAGCTAAATGAGACGAACAAAATGATACCAAAATCATTCAATTTGAAAATTGTTTTGGATTATTGAAACGAAAACATGAATCAGGGTTTTCGTTTCAATAACTCAAAATGATTTTCAAATTGAATCATTTTGGTGCCATTTTATTCGTCTCATTGAGCTGAGCAAAATGCTATATTTATTTTTTCCTAAATGCTCAAGAAATTCAAATTATTTTCTTATCAATAAACAAGTTTTGATTGAATCAGGAATTTGAAACAAATGTTTTCGTTGTAATACACAGATGAAACTTCACATGCGATTATCTCGACAACGATAGCGATTTAGAACATGCCGTAAAAACAAAAAATGCTCCATTTTTCATGAACTTTCCAAATATATACGGATGATGGCAACTTTTTAGAGCTCGCAACAGCTCCACCATCTAGGCAAAATCTCCGTGACCGAGGCGGGGATCGAACTTGCGGCTTTGCAAGTGATCTACCACTGAACTACAAGGTCACATGAACGAAGATCGTGCTAAATCCACTTATGACTAAAAAAAACAAATACCGCTAAAAGAATAAAATTCTCAGAAGTGGCAATCGGGGATGAAATTTTCGAACAAAGGCTGTTTAGAATTGGCAACACGGCTTCATTTTGTTTCACCAGCGTCCAGCTATTACAATTACTGAAGACTAGTAGGAAACTTGTGAGTGCGCTAACCGGTTTTGCACTCGCAACCTTATCCAGCTAAAAAGAATTGGGAGCTACTACACAATAGGGGGTCACCCAAGTGAAAAATTTTTCAAAATTCTTTCTGAAAATGACCCCTCTAGGAGTAAAAACATGCGGAAATTCGAATTTGACATTTTCCCTGATTCAGGGAAGGCCTGTATACTGAAGCGAAAAGTCGCAAAAATTGCATTTCGCTTAAATACACACGGTCTTCCCTGAATCAGGGAAGCATTTTTTCGCTTTGAAAATGTCAAATTCAATTTCCGCATGTTTTTACCCCTAGAGGGAAAAGTTTACAGAAAAAATTTTTGAATATTTTTTCACGTGGGTTGCTTCCCTTCCTCTATTGTGTAGTAGCTCCAAGAATTGTATCCGCAATTTGAAAGCTTCAATGGACACTTACATCAGCCGATGATAACAAGAAAGGGATGCGCTCAAATAGCTTCGTGATGAGCAAGCTAGCTGATTTGATGTTGGTTGATAAGAAAAGTGCAACGAACGATACGCTCGTCTGATTGCTTTCCATGGATAAAACCAAACTGCGGCAAAGTTGAGAAATTTTCTGCAAATTTTTTTCGTTTTCAATTTAAGTACCCCAATACACCCTCTTCTTCCCTGAATTAGGATCAGAGAAGCGTTTTGATGCTTCGAAAATGCGCGGAATCACTTCTCCGCCTAGAAAAAACCCCCAGAACAGACGATTTTCCGTCGTAAAAATCAAATTTTAGTTAATTTCGTCTCAATACACCCTCTTCCCTGAATGAGGGAAGCGTTTTTATGCTTCGAAAATGCGCGGAATCGATTCTCCGTTTTTCTCAGCTCGTCGAGACGAACAAAATGATACCAAAATTATCCAATTTGAAAATTGTTTTGGGTTATTGAAACGAAAGCCCTGATTCATGTTTTCGTTTCAATAATCACATTCAATTTTCAAAATGTATGATTTTGGTGTCATTTTGTTCGTCTCGTCGAAACCGTTTTGGGCTGAGCCGTATATATTACCTGCATCTCATCTGGAGTATCTTTTGCAAAACGCAACAATATAAAACCATTTTTTAAAAGTTGTTTATTATTTGTGGATGCACGTGTTTCTAGGTTATGTCCAATGATTAATTCATAGCTTTCTTTAAGTCGCTTCCGTAATAACCACCCTAAAAGCTAATAGAAAAAACACTACAATCAACAGAATACCCCGAGAAATAGCTTGCAAATTTGTCACCAATTGCACATTGTCATGTTCGTTTCCGGATTGTATTTGGTCGTGAGAAGAGGTGGGCTTTGAGAAAAGCTGTATGTCATCAGTTAGCATTAAGAGGGCATTCAAGAACCAGTTCCACTTCTAAACAAAGAAAGTTCATGTTGTGGCAATCAACTTTTGCTTTGGAAATAAATTCTAATTCGTTAACCCAATAGAGATAGGCTTAGGCTTAAGTTTAAGTTTAAGCTTAAGCCTAGGCTTGGGCTTAGGCCTAGGCTTAAGCTGAGGCTTAAGCTTAAGCCTAAGCTGATTCATGTTTTCGTTTCAATAACCCAAAATATTGTTTAAATTCATTATTTTTGTGTCATTTGATTCGTCACGGCGAGTTATAAAAAGTTTTTTCTATGTATTTTTTTCAAAAAAAGTCAGCATTTTGAACGCTTTTGATTATTGAAACGAAAACCCTGATTCAAGTTTTCGTTTCAATAACCCAAAATATTGTTTAAATTCAATAATTTTGGTGTCATTTTATTCTTCTTGACGAGTTATATAAAAAAATTTGTTCTATGTATTTTTTCTCAAAAAGTCATCATTTTGAATTTTATGACTTATTAAATCGTTTCAATAAACAGCTTTCATTGAATCAGGGCATCAATCCCTTCGCTTCAGTACACAAACAGTTTAAATTTTTCAAGCAATTTTGTTTCGCATTTATCTCTTTAGAGTTAACGAATTGAAATTTATTTCCAATGCAAAAGTTGATCATCACAACTTGAACGTTTCTATAAAAAAAGTTGGCTCAAAACTGGACTGGTGCTTTAAATTCGAATTAGCAATGTAAATTTTTTTAAATTAAATTTTTCCAATTGGAATTTTTTATTATTATTTTTTACTACAGTATCAAAGTTATTCTTCTCAATGTTCTATGAAATTTAAACAAATTTTGGGTAAAAGGGAAATCTATAAAAAAATTACTTTGAAAAACACTTTATGATGTACCAGAAAAGTATTATCTTTTTTTTATATATAGAGATGGCTACGTGAAAATTTTTTCTTTATATGTTGCGAGATTTTTTGCTAAAAACGTCTCAAATACAGTGCGTCGCTGTACATTCATACCCTAAATTTTTGATCATATCTTGGGCGAATAAAAAAGATTTTTTGATAGGGTTCTGTTTAGCTGCTAGTTGATGGAAAGCTGAACAAATCATGTAAAAAATTTTGAAATTCGCATATTTTAACATTTTTATTTTTCACTTTGAAGTTTGACTGTTTTCAAAGTCGATTTTCTCCACCTTAACAAAATGCTAGAAATTTAATTTTTTATGAAAATATAGAGCTTTAGTCCCTCTAACACATGCAAAAAACCGTATATAACAATGATTTACCAATCGCGAGATATTTGACTTTGAAGCTGATAGACAAAAAATGAGGCAAAAACAAAATGACGCACCCGGGAATCGAACTCTCGACCTTCTGGTTGTTAGCCGAACGCGCTAACCACTACACCATAATCACATTTTGACGATGTTTCAAGTAAAGCTCTATATTTTCATAAAAATTAAATTCCTAGCATTTTGTTAAGGTGGAGAATATCGACTTTGAAAATAGTCAAACTTCAAAGTGAAAAATAAAAATGTTTAAAAAAGTGTCATGCGGCTATATAAAAACTTATTTCAGCAAAAAAAACTTTTAGGCAAAAAAATCAAGTGTGTATTTTTTATATTAGAGCGTAGAAAAAAGATTTTTATTTTAAATTGTAATCCTTTTTCTCCAAGTTTTCACTTTTTTGCGTAAAATCGGGTAATTTTTACACAAAATTTTCGGGATAAATGGATGTTGCCTAGCAGAGATGCGGCAAAGTCGCGATTTTTTGGCACTAGAATGGAATTCACATCACCATTTTGGCGGGTGATGGTATCACAGGATTTGTATCACGAAATTTAGATCACAGGATTTAAAGCACTTACAACACGGATTACAAAAATGGAAGCCGACGAATTTTTCGATTTTTGACGAATTAGTAGAATTTCATTTCGTTCTGACTCATCATGGAAATTTGCAAGGAATTGATCAAAAAACAAATTCACTTTTTAGATAGCTTGGTTTGTTTTGAGATCCAAGCACTGATAAGACGACGGATAGTTGTTAACACTTTAGAGATTTTTTTATTTGTATTCACCGTCTATCTATAGTTTATCTAATATTCATGTCTGGCATGGAAAATGCAATTGAGCAAAAAGTTGCCATTCTCGATTTTGGCGCTCAATTTAGTAAGGTAAATAATATTTTGAATATTAGAACATATTTGCCCGTAAATCATACAGAGGGCTAGATGGTCGAAAACCTTTTCCCTGATTCAGGGAAGGGGTTGGTGTATTGAAGCGAAAATCGAAATTAGCCATGCAAGAGAGCTAGATGCTCAAAAATGTCACCTTGGGTTTTTCTATGTGGGGAATCGATTCCCGAACCATGAAAACGCTTCTTTGACCTTGATTCAGGGAGAGGTTTGTGATGTATTTTTTACACTTGTATATAATTTTACACATATATAGATTTTCGCTTCAATACACCGACCTCTTCCCTGAATCAGGGTCAGGAAAACATGTCATGGTTTTTTTAGCTCGGTCTCGATACTATCTTATAAAATATTTAGGTAATCGATCGGCGTGTTCGAGAAAATAATATCTACAGTGTTATATTACCATTAAATACCTCAGCTGCTGAAATAAAAGCTGCTGGCTATAAGTAAGTGTACATTTCCAAGACCCCAAGTAACACTGTGTTATAGAGCCGTGATCGTTTCTGGTGGCCCGAATAGTGTTTATGCACCTAATGCGCCTAAATATGACCCGGCTATTTTCCAATTGGATGTCCCAATCCTGGGCATTTGTTATGGATTCCAGGTGTGTGTTTCATCTAGGAAATTATTGTAAGGAAAGAGATCTTTGAAAAAAATACACCGCCAAGTATTCACCAGAAAACGGGCATCAGTTGGAGGTCTCGGTAGCACAACGGTAGTGCACTTGGACAGGAGCCTGGTCCGGGTTGGGTCCGAAAACTTTTGCCCAATTTCAAATTCTCTGAAAGAGATCTTTCTTATGTTATTTTAGCTAATCAACAAGGAATTTGGTGGAAGTGTGTCATCTGGACAAATTCGAGAAGATGGACAAACCGAAATACTTGTCGATACAAGTTGCAAGCTGTTCGATGGACTCAAACAAGAGCAATTGGTTCTTTTGACACATGGAGGTATGACATAAGTCCAACAAACCGGAACCGACTATTACATTTTAGCTTTACGAAAAGTGTCGGCTACATGGCGAAGTGGCAAATGGAGCAAAAACCATTTTGAGTAGTGAGGGTTCGATCCCCGGGGGTCGAAAAATTTTTTTTAGCGACTCAAAAAGTTGTAAAAGTAAACCCCCTTAAAATTACACGAAAATTTTTTGTCTATCATTATTTTTCGATTTTGACCTTCGTACAAAGTTTCGACGACCTCCGGGGATTGAACCCTCACCGCTTAAAATAGCTTTTGTGTCATTTTCCACTTTGCCATGTAGCCGACCCTTTTCGTAAAGTTAACCATGAAGAATGTAATACCGCCAAAATAACCGGAATCGAAACATTCAAGAACCGGAAACAGATTATTTAGGAACGAATTTTCACTGCGTTCATATTTTCGTTGTAATACACAGATTTCAAAAATCGACAACTTCGGTATGAGATTCAAAATTTTTTGACAGTTTTCGTTTGTCGATGAAAAACTTTTTTAAATTTTCGCGTCAATACACAACTTTATTGATTCAGGGACGAATTTTTACTACAAAATTTTGTGTCTGAATCAATAAAAGTTGTGTATTGACGCGAAAATTTTAAAAAGTTTTTCATCTACTTACGAAAACTGCCAAAAAAATTGAATTTCGTGTCAATACACATAACTTTTGAAGTTCATGTTTTCGTTGTAATACACAGATTTGTCAAAAATTGCCAACTTCAAACGCGATTCTCTCGGCAACGATAACGACTGCGTTTCATATTTTCGTTGTAATACACAGATTTCAATTCCATATGATGATTTCACGTTCACTGGGATACCTAATCGATACTAGTTCCTAATGTTGATCTATTATAGACAGTGTTACAAAGTCTTCTGTTGCACCTGGATTTCGAGTAGCCGGCTCTAGTGGCGATCATGTCTCAGGTATGCTTTCATGCCTAAGAGCTAATAGTGCAATCTGATTGTTTTTTCAGTTATTGCAAATGAATCTAGACGTATTTATGGCGTGCAGGTAATTTGCCATTACATGATGAGCCCCAAAAATACCGTACTTGTGCGTTTTTTTTGGCGAAAATTTTTCAAAATTTTTTTCAAAAATCACCTATAAGGGGTATTTTCATGCGAGAAATCGACTGGGTATTTTCTCACATGAAAATACCCCATTATAGGTAATTTTTGAAAACAATTTTGGAAATTTTTCACCAAACAAACGCACAAGTACGATTTTTTTGGCTCACAAGGGAACATTTTCAGTTGTCAGTACGAAGCCTATATTGAAACTTGTTAGCTCAAAAGATTCGTCATGTTCGACTTTATTTCTGAAATGATGGAATTTTCTGATGTAGCGGGTCAAACAGCCTCAAAAAGTCTGAAAAATATATATGAGTACTTTTCATAAGCCACTAACAAGGATTACTCATCAACTGTCAGTCAGGGATTTTTAAAATTTTGGTGTAAAAATGCTTAGAATAAAAATATAAGGCAGACATATTCTTTATTTTTTGCAAACAACATCACGGTGACGGTAAAAAATGATTCTAAAATTTTTTAAAAAAAAAATTAAAAAATATATCTGCGCGTGAAACTCGAACCTTGGACCAAAGCATGCAAAGACTGAAATGCTACCACTACACCATACTAACAGATATTATATTTATTACTAATTTTTCCTATCAAGTAAACTTTTTTGCACAATTATATTTTTACAAATTGTATGTGTGTGTTTTTTTATTATAACAAAAAAACACATACATACAATTTGTAATAATAAAAAAAACACATACACCAGTCGGCTTTCTCGTACCATAACCAGCCGGATTCTTCACGTAATTGTCAATCACTGTGGGAGAGCGGCCCAGAAGTGTTGCAATTTGACGGTTGCTCTTTCCATCACGTTTATACGCTGCAATTTGCCCTTTTTCAAAGTCGGAAAGTTTTCTCCCAAGTGCCATAATCTTAAAAAAAGACTTTTCCAATCAAAATTACTACAAAATGTATGACAATTATTGTAAAAAAAAAACAAAAAAATTAGACTGCCTTTATATTTAGTTGGATTTGAAAAAATGTGATTTTGCATTTTTTTACTTTTTTGAAAAATAAGAAAAAATAATGTTTAAAAATTTTGATCAAATTCTTATTTTTCATGATGCGGCGAGTCGAATTTAAAAAAATTATCGAAAATGCCCATAAAACAAGAGAGATACGGTATTTTTAAGGGGTGCCTTTATATTTAGTTGGAGCAGTGTATATACAATTTGTAAAAATATAATTGTGCAAAAAAATTTACTTGATAGGAAAAATTAGTAATAATTATAATATCTGTTAGTGTGGTGTAGTGGTAGCATTTCAGTCTTTGCATGTGTTAATCCAAGGTTCGAGTCCCACGCACAGCTATATTTTTTTGCATTTTTTTTTAATTTTTAAAAAAATTTTTGAATCATTTTTTACCGTTACCGTGATGTTGTTTGCAAAAAATAAAGAATATGTCTGCCTTATATTTTTATTCTAAGCATTTTTACACCAAAATTTTAAAAATCCCTGACTGACAGTTGATGAGTAATCCTTGTAAGTAGAATTCTTTGCAAGTTGCCCGTGTAGTATAATGGATAGAGCGCTTGATCGAAGCCATACCCCTCGCTGGTTCGAATCCCACCGGGGTCAAAATGTTTTTGCCCGGTGGGATTCGAACTAGCGAGGGGTATGGCTTCAACCAAGCGCTCTATCCATTATACTACACGAACAACTTGCAAAGGATTCTACTTAGTGGCTTATGAAAAGAACTCATATATTTTTCAGACTTTTTGAGAGGCTGTTTGATCCACTAGGAGTGCTCATGATCAGAAAATTCCATCATTCCAGAAATAAAGTCGACCATGACGAATCTTTTGAGTTAAGTTTCAATATAGGTTTCGTACTGACAACTGAAAGTGTTCCCTTGTTAGCCTAAGCCCAAGTCTAAGCCTAGGCTTAAGCTTAGGCCTTAGTTTAATAAAAAAAAGTTAGTCATTTCAAAATGATTTTAGTTTCACCCCGAAGTGGATCTCACTGAGAATGGTCACCAGATGTTTTCCAACTTTTTAAAGAAAATCGTTGGGTTAGATGGCTCTTACACTATGATCAACCGAGAGCTAATGTGCATTGATGAGATTAAACAGACTGTTGGTGATAAGAAAGTTCTTGTAAGAATAACATTATAGCACGCATACACGCACAAAATTGTTCATATAGGTTATGGTTTCGGGCGGTGTTGATTCTGCCGTGTGCGCAGCCCTTCTGAACAGAGCGTTGGGTGCAGACAGAGTCGTGGCCATCCATATTGATACTGGCTTTATGAGGTTGAACGAGAGTAGTAAAGTCATGGACTCACTGCAAGCAAATGGCTTAAAAGTTTACAGTAGGTTCGCTCGTTGGCCTCGGCTGTCTATTTGGTCTGTCAACTTTTCGGAAGTATACTTTTCGGAATTTGAAATTGCTCATGTTTTCGTTGTAATACACAAACTTTTTTGAATAGAGTACTGTTCTTTAATCTAAATATGTAGAGGACCCTACTCCCAAAGGTCAGTAAACTTTTCGGAAGTATACTTTTTGGAAATTTCGAAAAAATTGGAAAAAGTGAAAAAAATTGAGAAAATTTTTTTAAAAATTCGAAAAATTCAAAAAAATTTTTAAATTCGAAAAAATTGAAAAATTGGAAAAAAATGAAAAAATTCGAAAAAATGAAAAAATTCATCATGTACTTCCGAACAGTTGACAGACCATATAGTTAAAAATGTTTAAGGGTACAACTATATCGACAAATTTCTGAATGCTCGACTCGAACTGCCATCAAGCAACCCCGAAGAAGTGCATGTGGCAACCCCACCGTTGAAGTTTACCACTTTACCTGAGCACAAACGAATGATTATCGGCGATACCTTTATTCGTTGTAAGGATATAGTCATGAAAGAGGTATTCTTCTTCGTTCTCTTTCAGTGATTTTATTCGCCTCGTTTTTAGTTGAACTTGAGTACAGATATGTTCTTTGCACAAGGCACTGTAAGTTATCCTCGCTTGAAAGCAACATTTTCCATCTCAAATTGAAAAAAAATTCATAAAAAATTGGAAAAAAAATCGGAAAAATTGAAAAAAATTGTAAAAATTTTCTTGTTTTCAATTTTTTTGAATCACCCTGCATAATCTAAAATCCCTTTTTAGCTACGCCCTGATCTGATTGAATCAGCAAGTGAACTAGCTAGTGGTCATGCTGATGTCATTAAAACTGTAAGCGTGTAAATCTTTATTTTAAAACTTCGTTTTCTAGCACCATAATGATACTGCATTGGTGAGAGAGCTCCGAAGTTTGGTAAGAACACAATTTATACAGTCCTTTTCATGTGTCATTTAGGGCAAAGTAATCGAACCTCTCAAGGATTTTCATAAAGATGAAGTCCGTGAGCTAGGCGCCACGCTAGGTCTTCCCGAAGAAATTGTTCATAGGTAAAAGATTTTCGGTTCTTATAAAAAGTATTCTGTTTCAAAATATCGGAATAGTGGTTGTTGAGGGCCGCCACTAATACGTTCGGATGGCTCCCGAACGGACTTTAGTTCACTAATAACTTCACTAATTGCGTTCAGACGCGTTCTGAAGCATTCAGAAACGTTCGGACACGTTCGGTAACGTTCAGATGCTTTCGGAAACGTTCGGACGAGTGCCCGAACGCCTATTAGTGATGTGTTCGAACGCGTCTGAACGCAATTAGTGATGTTATTAGTGATAAATTAGTGAAGTCAAAAATTTCCGAACGAATTAGTGGCGGCCCTGACCAACTGTTAAACGTTAGCGTAGTTAATCAAATCTTTATTGAGTTGACGTTTCAGTGATTTACACCTTTTTCAAGACTTTTATTCAGGGGTAAAAAATTGAAAAAAATCGAAAAAAATGAAAAATTGAAAAAATTAGAAAAAAATTGATACATATAAAAGTCTTGAAAAAGGTGTAAATCACCGAAACGTCGACTCAATAAAGATTTGATTAACTACGCTAACCTTTAACATTTGGTCAACCACTATTCTGATATTTTTTGAAACAGAATTTCCTCATTATGCGTCCCCATCATTCGAACTATTTCAAATAAAGTATTATTTTCTTAAGGCACCCTTTCCCTGGCCCTGGATTAGCTATCCGAATCATTTGTGCTACTGAGCCATTCATTGAAGAGTCTTTCCAATCCACCGAACATCTATTGAATGAAATTATCGACGAATTCAACAAGAAATTTCGAACTGCCATTGTGAGTACGCTGCTGCCAATCAAATCTGTTGGTGTTCAAGGTGGGAATCTCGAGTCCGCTGAATTGAAAATTGGGAGCTAGTTCCCCTAAGCATGACATTTGACGTGAAGAAAAAATCGGAAAAATTTTTTTCTCTAAATCACTCATCAAAGCGTTTTTTTGCGTTTCCTATTCCAAAAGCATGCTTTTTAAGCTTATAAAATGATATTAAACGATCTTCAAGACTTTCGTCAACGTGATCTTTATGCAATGTTACGACTCCCGGATGAAGAATTTCAAGATCGGCTGGTTTCTATAAATTTTAGCCATAAATTTTAGACATTTCCTTGTTATTTTCTTGTTTGTTTGTTATGTTTACTCATATGAAATAAATCGTTTTCAAAATCTAATGTGAAAAACGCTTTGATGAGTTAATTAGAGAAAAAATTTTTCCGATTTTTTCTTCACGTTAAATGTCATGCTTAAGGGAACTAGCTCCGAAAATTGTTTTTTTATAGGCGATTGTCGCAGTTACTCGTATGTTGTGGCTCTGTCTACAGACTTACCTAAGATTCCATGGGATGTACTGGAAAAGATTGCCAAAACAATTCCAAGCCGCTGCCATAACATTAATCGGTTAGCCTTGCTTTAAAGCATTTTCTCCATCAAAAAAGTTAAACAAACACCAGTCATGTAGCGAGTCATGAACCAGGCATGAATCAAGACGTTTTTTTCAATTTTTCGAATTTTCTCATTTTTTCAATTTTTTTCGAATTTCCCCTGTCGTCGAGAAATTGAAAATTTTTCTAATGATCCCCCTTATGTTTTTGTCTAAAATTTTCGAAAAAACAAATGGGGACCAAAAGGAAGGCTCCCCCCCCCCCCTTGTTCTTGGATTCTCGCTATGTGCCTGATGAACACAATAACACATAAGATTTTTAGGGTTGCATTTGCTTTTGGTGGTGCTATAAAACAGCCTGTTCGAGATATCACAAAAACTTATGTAAATGAAGGAACTCTTTATTCGCTCCGCCAAGCGGATCATATTGTCGAAAGTATTTTACGGGCATCCGATCCCAAAACCGGTCAGCCTCTCGTTCATCTTAAACCGGCCATGAATTGTATACAACAGATGCCAGTGGTGATGCTTCCAATCCACTTCGATCGCCAATTTACAGCACCTCAGAGTTTTCCATCGATTTGTCACTCGTATTGTCTAAGACCTTTCATTACACGTGATTTCATGACGGGTAAAGCTGCTATCCCCGGAAAAGATATCAACGAATTGGTAAGATCAGAATTATTATTGAGACATCCAATTTGACCATCAATCATTTGTGATCAGAAGAAGTACATCAAGGTGCCCCTCCGGATCAAAGGTCTAAAAAATCAACCAGTCCTCTTATAGTTTTAGACGGCCTCAGGCTGGCTGAAGCTCATATAAAAAACTCGGAGAACCAATATAAAACTCGGAAACGTGAGTCCGTGTAATACTGGGAGGACAACCCAGACACTTCATATAACTCTCGGAGAGCAAGGCGAATCTCCATACTAACTTGCATTTCTAAGACTTCTACTTCACCTTTGACGTGAAGTAGAAGTCTTAGATGGATAGATCCGGCTGTACTGAGCGGGCGTTGTACATTCGTCCAATCATATGGGTTTCAAGCGCCATAGGCGCTCGGTTCCAGTCTATTTCTTTTTAGGTGATCTTGGAAATGGCAGAACGAATCAAGCGAGATGTTCCTTCAACTTCTCGTAAGATATCTCTTCAAACTTTTATAGTACTTTATATTTAGGAGTTCTCATCGATCTCACTTCTAAGCCGCCTGGAACTACTGAATGGGAATAAGCTCAGCTACATATTTGCTCAATTTTATAATTTATATTTTATAACAGATAAATTTAGGAATTATTTATGTGCAATTTACAGTCATTCTTTTATTAAACTTTTAAAAATATTCTTTTAGCGTTACTAGCCATCAAACCTGTGTTAACTTACAAGGGAGGGTATCAGGCCAGTAAGAAGAGCCCTACCCAACAAATTTTGAAAAAATCATAAGGGATATACATGGGCAAGGAGGGAGGAAGGGAGCTTCGAGTGAGGAGATCCTTGGCGTCAAAAAAAGTCGCTAAGTGAAAAATTGTCTAACACAGGAATTGTGCCGCGAGTCGTGCCGGCACAACGGCTAGAGTTGTGCCGTAGTGGAGCGACACAGCGGCTAGTGCGGTACTAGAGCTTTTGGCAACGAGTTTGTCATTGTCAAAAGCTCTAATACCGCTAGTGCACACTCTTAAAAATAAAAAAAAACATTAGAAAAGTCAAAAATTTCGTAAAAAATCGACTTCTATAATCAAATATCACAAATTTAAAATAAGGTTTCATCATTGAAAACCACAACTTTTTAAAAAGTCTGTATATTTACACGAAAACATGAGTTTCGCTCAAAAAGACTGATTGGATCGTATTTAGCATACACTCTTACCTAATATGAAAACTTTTTTTTTTATCGAAAACGGATTTCTGGAGCACCTCATGTGACGAAATGAAGGATACATGACTTATTGAACAACCTAATAATGCAAATATATATAAAATATTGATAAAATTTAAAAATAAATTGCAAAAATTATATTCTACAATCATAAATTTGTTATTTGACCGGAAAAGTTCGTAGTTTATAGGTTAGATTCGAAAGCTTTCATCAAGAAGGCCGTGTGGTGTAGTGGTTAGCACGACAGACTATTGCTGTAGATGATCAAGGTTCGATCTCCGACGTCGACATATATTTTTGCGTTTTTTTCATTTTTTAAGTTTCTTATCTCGGTCAAAAGATGCAAGCAGCAGCCAATATTTTCACTATAGTTTCTACTATTTTGCTATTTTTTGCACTTGTTTTGAAAAAAATTTAGGGATTGGAGGCGGCGGCTCCGGATCATGGCTCTTCGCCTCGAGTAAGGCTTCGCCCCGAGTACGGCTTGCATACAGCTTCGTTCCGAGTTCGGATCGCCTACAGTTTTACCCCAAGTGAATATGCAAAAACTTTCGTATCCAGACATGAGTTGGTCCCCCAATTACTTGCCAAGGGGATTTTTCGCCCCACTCCCTTCAAAATTGCTACACCCGTATGAAGAGGCTAGTTACGCCACTGCATAAGGGGGACCATTATGAAAAATTTTTCGGATTTCGGGGGTAGGGGAACACGCCCTAGCGTCGCCTATGACTGGCCGCTGCAGCTTCGACTAGTTATTTTTTAGATCCTTAAAATATAGTCGCATAAGACAATCGTTTCCGTGATCGATTATCAAAATTGATTTTTGACCAGCATGTCTGTGTAACCATAATCGTCCCGAACGCAACCCAATTTGTACGCATCTCGACACAATCGAGCTATTTGTAAGCATTTGTGGCGACTCTCACTGGGACCAAGTTGATGGGCTCGGTCAGTAGTATATCCAGGATTTTGATTTTTTCGATTTCGGGGAGTGCGAAACCCAAAAACCTCATTTTTTCAATGAAAATTTTCCTTATTTTTTTCATTTTTATGAACAAATTTTTCTATCTCGGAGGTGCGGCCGGACCCCCTGTCTACGCTACTGGGTGTACTACTAAAAAAATTTTAAATTTTCTTACTCTTGGATCACATGTGCTTTTGCATTTATTTTGCATGTAATTTCGATGCACTGATTTATTTCACGTTTTTAAATATTTGTTAGTACTATGAATTTTAGATTTGGATATGTTCGTAAACGACGAAATTCTTGATGAGATTTTCTTGAATGAGAAAACAGAAAAAGAAATTGAAAATATTTCTGAAGTACTTCCGGATGAGATAAAAAAAACAGAACTGGTAAGAGTTACTTTATTACAACATTTTGGTGATGAGTATCAGGTCCGATTTAAGTGAGGCTGGAGGGAAGGGGGGGGGCAATTGGCTCCTCGTCGCTAAAAAAATGAAATCTATTCTAATGATTTTCTCTTAGTGTTTCTGTTCCAAAAATTTTTTCACCAAGAAATGTCCATTTTTCATCAAAAATTGCTAGATTTTAGGGACAAGTAACGATTTCGAATGATGATGAAAGGCTTGCAGTAACTACAGCAGGTAAATCAGGGACGCCAAGTGTTTTTATAAGATTTGTCTTTATTTTGCGAGACCAAATTTTATTTTTTTAAATGTCCTTATTAATAAGAAACGTCCTTATTTTTGAAAAAGATTCTTATATAAACTATTCAAAATTGAATTTTAGAAGTTCCAACAATGTCTCCAATACAGTGCAGTCCAGATGTATCCGAAGGAAAGTATGTAGAAAAACGAAAAAACCTCGAGGAATTCTTATTCAAGTAAGTCACTATTTGCTTTTTAAAATAGCAAATTTTTAGTAAATTATTTAAACAGTATGACTTAGGGAAACCGATTAATTTTTTCCATTTTTCAACAAAGTGACCAAAATCTTCCTCATATGTACTTGTTTTTGAGTTGAAAATATCTAAAAAAATTACGATTTTTGATTTTTTGCTTGGGAGATTGCATTTTATATACGTCAACATACATGGGCAAGGGGAGGAGCTCCAGGTGAGAAAATCCTTGGCGATCTCTATGTGAGGAAATCCTTGAAGAAAAAAAGGTCGCCATGTGAAAAATTGATTGGAATCCAGAAAAACAGAGCAAAATTTTTTTGGTAAATGTGCCTTTTTAACCTAAAAATGCTGAGAAAATGAGGAAAAATGTCTAAAAATTGCTTAGGGGATCTCAAATATTTTTTCTTTTTGGTGAGAAGATCCTTATCTGCCGATCTTCGGCCGGCCAATGAGGAGATCCCCCCTAATTTTGGGCCGATGAGGAAGTGGGGTGGGGGGGGGAGGAAGCTCCTTTCTCTTGCCCCGTATGTACGTCAAGACGCATGAGTTGACGATAGCGTAAAAATTTAGGCGCAAGACGCTTACAAATCATTTCTTTACCTAATCATTTTTTAGGCAGCCTCCTGGCCTTGACTCATTTGATCGAATTATTTGTGCTACTGAGCCATTCATTGATGAATCTTTTCAATCTACCGAACATTATTTGGATAAAATTGTCACCGAATTCAACCAGGAATTTAAAACTTCCATTTTGAGTACTTTACTGCCAATCAAAACTGAGGATATACAAGGTCATAATTTGTACTGAACTAGTAATTTAGAAGTGCTCTAGGAAGAGCAAAAAATATTGTGGGGGAGGTCACAAATTTTATCCCCAACCATAGTCCGGAAATGGGTCCGGGACCCATTTGGGGTCCCGGGTCCGGGACCCTTGGGGTCCGGGACCCCATGGGGTCCGGGGTCCATGGGTCCCAGGACCCAAAGGACCCCATACAAGATTTTTGCTTGAAAAGGAAATTAACCCTAGAAAATGGGATTTTTTCAAAAATGCAATTTTCTCGGGTTTCCTGAGCTTTTTAGCGCCCCAAATAAACTTCACCAAACCCCTAGGTGCAATTTTTCATGAAGAACATTTTTCGCGATGACGAGAAATTCTGGTTTTTCAATGTTTTTCGAAAAATGGTCATAACTTTAAAACGGAATTTTTTCAGAATTTCTCGTCAACGCGAAAAATGTTCCTCGTGAAAAGTTAGGGGGGAGGCGGGGGTCCTAGGGGAAGGAATGGAGGCCTGAAACGTTAACCTGTTCAAGTTATAGCGATTTTTCGAATAATACCGCGATTTTTCAGTATTATTCGAAAAATCGCTATAACTTGAAAAGGTTAACGTTTCAGGCCTCCATTCCTTCCCCTAGAACCCCCGCCT
>OZJO01005746.1:0-10488 GCA_900406225.1 Acrobeloides nanus | reverse complement strand
TCGATGCGAGTAACAATTCTACGTTTCGCTTTTTTTGTAATTCAATCAAAAACTTATAATTTTTTACGAAAAACTGTCAAAAAAGCATGTTTTTTGGGAAAAATTATAAGTTTTTGATTGAATTACAAAAAAAGCGGAACGTAGAATTGTTGCCCTCATCGAGAGGAATCGTTTGAGGGGTCGACCATGAAAATCGGACAAAGACTTCGAGCTACACACCCTTTTGAAGAGCTGCTCTATAAAAACATGTTTTTAAAATAAACGACGCATTCTCGACGGCTAAATTTTTGCATAAAATTGTAGCTTTCGATTCGTAGATAATGTTTAAAAAAAGAATTATTCAAATTGCTAATGTCCTTGCCGAGAAAATCAATTTTTTCACAACAATACTTTTTTTTAAATTTTCTCTAAAAACGTCTATTTTTGCAATAAATGGTTCCCCCCCTTTAATGATTTTCAATGATTTTTTCAAAAATAAAAATATGTGGCACAAAAGTAAACAAATATGTGTACCAAAAGTAGAACAAAAATGAAAAATGGCAAAAAAATTTTGCCAAAGGTGGGATTCGAACACACGATCTTTGGATCAAAACTACAAATTCCACTATGCCATGTTGCCCTGACTTTTTTATTTGACGGTGAAACAGACAATAGTTGTGGTCCGAAAAAGCAGGATCAGAAAGAGGGGGGTTCACATTTTTTGTATGACTTACTCGGATGCAAAAGGCTTGGCATTGAGCTCTTGTCCTGGCGCATTGATGTTATAAATACAGAAAGCTTGATTAAAAATATTGCCAGTGTCATGTTTGAAAAAGTGTCCAAAATTGTCTTGGGCTAAAAATTTTAAAAATTGGAGTTTTATGAATAATCCAGGACCGTATTTGAATCCCAGTTTTTGGGGCACCGATCCAAAGAATCTCATGTTTTAAATGAAATATTTCAAAAATTTACCTAAAAAAAGCTTGAAAACGCGATTTTTTCTTAACAAATTTTAGGTTTAAGGGAGGAACGGTGTCCATGTCCCTGACTTGGCCCTGGAGAAATCGTTTAAAAAATACCATTTAGTCCAATATCATGAAAAGTTACAATAGGGAGCTTTTTTCGATCACCATAAATACTAACCAACACACTTCCATAACATGTTTCGACATATTGCTAAAAATTGCTTTTGCGTTACCATAATTGGATAGAGAGGGTTGAAAATTTTTTTTGACGGGGCAAATTGTTAAATTTTGAGCACGGCGGGCGAAAGTTGCAAAAAAGTTTCCTCGACGAACATGGTGAAGTACAATCGTTCAAATTTTACAAGAAATGATGGCTGGTTCGAATTCTATCGGCGTCGAATTGATTTTACCTTCTACTAAATTAGCTACTTCTTACTGATTTTCACTATTGGGAGTTTTTCTATGCGAGAGATTTAAATTTGAAACCCTTTTCAATTCAAAAATTATAGCTTTCGCTGTAATACGCAAAAATTTGAAAAATATCGTAAAATTTCAAATTTTTGTGTATTACAGCGAAAACTATAATATTTGAGTTAAAAAGGGTCTCAAATTTAAACCCCGCATAGAAAAATCCTCCAGTAGTGAAAATTAGCAAGAAATAGCTAGTTTAGGAGAAGGCAAAATCAATTTGCCGCCGACAGAATCCAAACCAGTCATCGCTTCTTGTAAAATTTGGCAGATTGCACTTCGCCATAAGTGCATGTTCTTCGAGGGGCCTTTTTTGCAATTTTCGCCCACTGTGGGAGAAGAGTATAATCAAAGAAAATTTTTTCAAAAAATCGATTTTTTTGGGTAAAAAATGGCTAAAAATTGCCAAAAAATTGATAATAAGTGGCATTTTTTATAAAAAATTTTTTGTCAAAATTGCAATTTTTCAAAACAAATTGCTAATTTTAGTCAATTTTTCATTTTTTTGGCAAAAATTACTTCAAAAAATAAGCCGCTTCTCGACCGCTATGTGTAGCCTAACTCAATGAAAAAAATTGCCCCTCCGTCGCTAAATTCTGGGGCCGCACCTGAAGGAATGAAAATTTTTTCTTCATTTTTTCAGAGTTGGGGTCCATATCTGGAAATCATACCTCGCATAACATCCTATAACCAGTTTGTTAGATGGTGATGTTTAGCGAGCCAATTTTTATTTTGAGTAAAAAAATCGTGCTACTACTACATAACCTACTTCCGTTTCATGCATATTTATAGTTTTGATGGATAAAAAAAGTAGAAAAAATATCGATCTAAATTATTAATAGAAAACAAAAGTAGGATGTCGCTATATATCCAACAAAAAAACAATAACTTAACAAGATAATCCAGGATCTAATTCGAAATTGAATATTAAATTCACATCAAATAACTGAAAACATTTCATGTAAGTATGTTTTCATTTTGTTTTCTTCATAACAGACCAAGAAACAAACAATCAATAATATTTCAGTTTACCCCAGACATTGCTCTTTCACATAAACAAGGAGCAAAAGAATAAATTGGGAGACCGAGTGCTATCACGCTCGAAGAGGAGATTTTCCTATTCAAGCACTAAGTCACCCGCCCTTTTTAAAATTTTAAACCATTTTTTATTTTTTGCAAAAAATTAAAAATTTTTACCGGGGCAAAAACTTTTGAACACAGCTTGGAATTGAACCTTAGGAAATTGCTACAAGCTGTGAGTCTTAGCCATTCGGCCACGTAGGCCTCTTAACTATTGCATTAAATTTCAACTATACGATTTACGTAAAACATGATCAGAGCTAAAAATTTTCATTGAAGGGTACCCCGTGATCTTTGTATCACTTTTCTTCTCTTACAGAGCCCTATCGATTGGTATAGGCCGTGACGGAATTGAACTTAAAGTGAAAGAGATAGCATAAGCAGACAAACAAACAAACAGACACAATAGGGTTTAATATTTAAGGATATGCAGACACTGATGGAAGTCTCGCTTGGTCTCCAGATGATCCATAAATATATGTTTCGCTTGGCTGGCAATTATGTGAGCCATAAAACAGCCAATAAAAGAATGCATTTGAGTAATGCATTTGTTATATAAAAAATGTAAAAATGGAATAGCAAAAATAATTTTTAAGAAGATGAATCAAAGCAACAGCATCCACCGATAAATTTCCAACGACTTCCCATTAAACAAAATCACATACATCATAAGAAGAAAAGATATGGTATCAAAACAAAATATCACTGATGAAAAATTTGAGTTTACTAGAACCAAAGTAGGGTTATAAAACACGTCGATTGAGTAGTTGTACATTTTTATTGTAAAAAATGAAATAAATTTTTTGTCGATTAATCGTGTGATTTCTTGAAAATTAATTACCAAGTGATGTGAGTTAATAACCTAACAGGTGTATGAGCTATGTGCGTTTGAAAAACATTACTTATTCAACAAAACAAGATTGCAAATGCTTAAAAATCATAGAGATGAAAAAAAGGATAAAGTGCAGTTCATGGCCCAAGACAACCAAAAAGGTTGCGCATGATGTGAGAGATATATTACAAAAAATTTCATATTAAAATCATAGGTCAACAAGGGGAAGCCTGAACTACTCAATCATGGACCCAAAATTGAAGGAGGCGACCTCATGGACCTCGCCGAACATATGAGGTGGTCCATAAAAATTGGGTGACAGAAGACTACCTCAAGCTAAACAAAAGTCCTTTTTTTGGGACCACCTCATCGGGGTCCCCCCTCATCTTGCCTACCTATGATTAAAATCTTTTAATTTAAAAACTTTGTACTCGTTACAAATGACTTTAGGGGGGTCATGGATAGCCTTTATCTAGTAAGTGATGCAGTGAAAAATTTTTGACTCCATGGGGATCCAAAATATATTCCATAATTTTTCTCAGGCCGAGTACTTTCACGCACATTAGTTCGTTTATCAAGATCCGCGCACTCCACACGTGTACAAACACTCCTTCAAAATTTCGGACCCGAGCGCGCAAGAAAAAATCATAGGGTCCCCCTTACAATTTTTTCGCGCGCATGAAAATTTTTAGCGCGCGAGATCATTTTTAGGTCGCGCGAGTAAAATTTAAAAACATTTTGACAAAATCATAAGGGGAGACTATTATGTGTTTCTTTGGCCCGTCTCGCGCTAGCGCACAAGGTCAATTTTTGCTAGCGTAAGGCGCGCGGCCCCGTCGGGGCTAGTAGTTTAAAAATGAATAAATTAATATTATTTTAATTTTTTAGATAATACAGCATCTAGATGTAATGGTGGTGGATGAAAGAGATATTTTCTGGGTGGAGTCGCGCGCAAGGCGCGCGACTCCATCCAATTTGGAGGGGATTTGGGGGAGGTTTGTACACGTGTGGCGCACCCTATGTTGGGCATTCCTTGTTAGTCCCATAACTCCGTATTATATGGTCCTATCAATTTCATATTACATCTGCATATTCCATCAACTTCTTTCGATTCTTCTCGGAAATGAAAGGCTTGTTAGAAGGATTTTGTATTCGTTGTAATACACAAACTTTTTTGAATTTTTAAATCGATTTTTTCAATTTTTATAAAATGAACATTGTAGCAATTTTTTATAGCTAAATGAGACGAACAAAATGACATCAAAATTTGAACATTTTTTTGGGTTATTGAAACGAAAATTCTGATTCATGTTTTCGTTTAACCCAAAATAATGTTCAAATTAGATCATTTTGGTGTCATTTTGTTCGTCTCATTTAGCTATAAAAAATTGCTACAATGTTCATTTATGAAAATTGAAAAAATCGATGCAAAAATCGATTTTTCCGCAAAGAATTCAAAAAAGTTTGTGTATTACAACGAAGAGCTTGTACACAAATTCAAATTTCAAACGCAATTATCTCGAAAACTACANGACTGGTCCTTTAAACAGATAGCCAAAGAATTTTGCAAAAATTAAATTTTGGATACATTTATTTATTAATTATAATGTACAGGGTGTCCCAAAAAAGGGCACTTTTTCAATTTTTTGAGAAAATTTTTTGCTAAAAATTTTTTCAAAATGACCCTATGTGGGTTTTCTATGAGTGCAATCGATTCGCGCACTGAAAAATGGCAAATATTTTTTTTCTCACAAAAAATAATTTTTTTCTCACAAATAAATTTTTTCTCATTTTTTGAAAATTTTAGCGCCGACAATGGCCACTCTATAGAGTGATCAAATAAATGTCTTATTCGATTGTCTAGAGAGGTCATATAAAAGCGGAAATATTTTTTGTGTAACTTTTTAAATTTGTTTTGTAACTTTATTTTTTTTTGTAACTTTTTTAATTCTATTTGTAACTTTTGTTCTTGTAACTTTATACCTTATGTCTTAACCTAAGGCTTTATGTCTTAAGCCTAAGGCTTTAGGATTTAGGCCTTAGACTTTAGGCCTTAGGCTTTAGGCCTATAGGCTTTAGGCCTATAGGCTTTAGGCCTATAGGCTTAGGCCTATAGGTTTAGGCCTATAGGCTTAGGCCTATAGGCTTAGGCCTATAGGTTTAGGCCTATATGTTTAAGCCTATAGGCTTAGGCCTATAGGTCTTAGGCTTTAGGTCTTATAAGTCTTAAGGTATAAAGTTACAAGAAAAAAAGTTACAAATAGAATTTAAAAAGTTACAAAAAAAATAGTCGAAAGTTACAAAAAAAAAGTTACAAGAAAAAATAGAATCCATATAAAAGTGGGTTATCAATACAACATTTCAGCATTGTTGTGAGAAAAAAATTATTTTTTGTGAGAAAAAAATTGAAAAATCATTAAAACGCTTCCCTCCCTGACTCTTTTCAGATAAAAAACCTTTAAAAAATCGCAAAAAGTCCGTTTTTGACCGAAAAAGGGTTTGAGAAGCGTTTTCATAACTTTTCAGTACGCGCAAACGATTCCACGCATAGAAAAAGCCGCATAGGGTCATTTTGAAAAAAAATTTTTGCGAAAATTTGCTTGAAAAATCAAAAATTCCCTTTCTGGGGAGGCATCCTGTATAAAATATTTATTTATTAAAGGGGGCGTGCATTTCAAGGCCCGTTGTCGGAAAAAATTTTTTTTTAAATGACCCCCTCTAGGGGTAAAATTTAAAGAGAAATCGATTGCACGTATCGATGAAGCATGAAAATGCCATCTTCAACCTGTTTTGCGAAAATATTGATTTTTTTTAAATATCGCATTTTCATGCTTCGGTGATGCACATAATTGATTTCTCGCTAAATTTAATCTCTAGAGGGGTCATTTTTCAACAAAAATTTTTTTCGAGAACAAGCTTCGAAATGCTCGCCCCTTTAAATAAAATTATGGTTTAATAATTTTTATTCTTAATTCATCAGCATGAAAAGTATCCGGTTCATCAAAATAGGGATTATATAAATCTAGCCCAAATGTTATTTTCCACTGATCCGAGCGTTGGAATTTGATCCCTTTTGCATATCCCTGTTTGATCCTTTTCTTATCCAAATTTCCACTTTTATCAAACAATCTCTGAAGAAATTGACCATAATTTCCACCGTCACTAATATCTAAAGTTGAATGAATTACAGGATGGTTAAAATTTTTTGAAGTTTTTCAATTTTTTCCCAAAATGAACATCAAGGCGTTTTTTGTCGAAATTGGACCAAAAGTTAGTTATTAAAAATGAAATTTGGGGCCTCTTTTTCGCTTTCTTACTGAAATTGAGTAAAAATGTGTGCTTACATATTTTTATTTGAGGTGGCAAATTTCCTGGCTCACTCGTAGATTCGAATGCCTAAAATATTTTTATTTAAAAAATTTTTATATGAAAATTACCGAAAGCACTTTCTCACAAAATGTATCTAAAACTGGGCAGAAATCGCTCATGTTTGAAAGCAAACTATAGCGGCTAAGATCTCTTTGAGACTGTATAAGGCAGTCGAATATTTTTACTAAATTTACAACTCCAATCCCGACGGGACTATCGAGAAAGTCTACATTTTCTTCACATGATAATTCGATATGAGTTGGTGGGTTTGGGATGCTAAAATCGAACATTATTTAAAATCAAAGCTAAATCTTTAGGCAAATTTTGTCTGAAAATTTGATTTTTTGAACAAAACTTTCATTTTTGGCAAAAATTATAACAAAAAATCGATCGCTTAGAGGCCGGAGGGACCTTATTTTTCGACCTTCCGGGTTAGATGATCGTGCCCTCAAATATTTTAAAAATTACCACGGCGTGAAAAATTTGCAAAAAAGAAGAAAATGCCGCGATTGATTTTAAAATTGCTTAGGGCGATTATTTGAGTAGTAAAACTACAAAATTAATTTTTTTACACTCTGCCATACCATTTCACAGAGGTTTTTGAGCTCCTGGAGTACCCTTACAAGGAAAACGTATATCTCGGTAAATTCAATGAAATTTGATAATTTATTTTTTTTAATCTGTCCCAGAAATCGAGATCTACAAAACTAAAACAAAACATTTTTGATCGAACGGAATCCTATGAAAATTTCACATTTGAAAATTTTTTTATTTAAAAAAAAATTAAAGTGTTACGTGAATAAGCAATCCGGATTTGAGACAATCGAATCGACATCTAATAACACATTTTTATCAAGACGATCCGCATCCACATAATTGAAAATCTTCGGATATAGAGAAGAAGTAGGCGCGATTAATTTTTCACTTTTTCCATCATCCAAAAGTATTGTTTTGAATTTCTGTCCGCAAATCTCGAAAAGTTTTGCAAATAAATCAACCAAATAATTGGCTTGCCATATTTGCGAAAATTGCGAAAAATTTAACACAATTTCATCAAAAATACAGTTTTTTAGGGCGGAAATTTTGACATGATTATCCTCTGGAATATGAATACTACTCTTCTTGTTCATTTTCATTTTCTTCTCGGGGGTTTTATAAAAGTGGGGAATTTTGACGAGTTCTTCGGCAGCATCCGTGCTGAAATGAAAATATGATTTGCGTCCCATAATCGATGGATAGGTTTTATGGAAAATTCGAACAACCAGATTATCGGTGTCATATTCTTGGTGTATAACAAAAGCGTAAATTTTTCGAAGCGGCAGAATTTTTCGATAGATTCGTATAACGTTTTCCCATGATCTCGATACTAAATTGCAGTTTTCGATGTTCGGCCCGTCGAGGAATTTGAGAATATCATGTAATATGTCAATTTGTAAGCCATTCAGTGCCGGGATTGAGTAGAATAAATTGGGGTGCTGATCAAGTTCTTTCATAACGTTCAGTGTGGCTTGGATGACTTCTTTGGCTGTACATGATGCCTTCCAATTTTCGATGATTGGTAAGTAGAGAAATTTTTTGGGTTCTTTCAGATTTGGAGTTGTGCAAATTTGGATATTGGGGGCTTGAACAGGATAGTTTCGTGGGAAAATTATTTTGCCAAAGTAGGATTGATCTAAAAAAGTCTTTTATTGTATGTAGAATCATACCAATCACGTAAAGATGCATTGGGGTCAAGTCATCTCTTCCTCGTAGGTAGATAAAGGGAAGACTTCCCCCTTCGCACAGGAGCCAGAAAAACAGGGACCCCCCTCGCGCTACCGCGAAATGACCGAGTTTTCGTGTAATTTTTGATAAAAATGCCATTTTTGGCCAAAAAACCATTTTTATTCATTTTTTGACCCCAAAAATCGATTTTTGAAAAAAATTTCTGTTCCTCCTCCCCATAAATGAATTTTTGGCTTCAAAATGCCCTTTGTTGAGATTTTTANTGGGTTCTTTCAGATTTGGAGTTGTGCAAATTTGGATATTAGGGGCTTGAACAGGATAGTTTCGTGGGAAAATTATTTTGCCAAAGTAGGATTGATCTTCAATAATAAGCGTCAAATTCCAGACATTATATTTGCTTTTTTCAACAATAACATTTTCTATAGACTTCGACTTGATTCCATTAAATTCGTCTTGTATTTTTATATGAATAGGCAAACTATACATTACAATTTCAACTTGTTAATAGAGTTGTTAAAAAATAACGTCGATCACTTCTATTGACAAGGTCGCCAAATTTTTGTGAACATACTGCGGCTCGGCCAACAATGGAAGCTGTGTTAGTAGAATTTCTGTGAATCGATATTTTAAAATGGGTACTCAGAATGACTCATTTTGACGATATTTTCGTTATTTTTGTCGTCAAAGTTGTGCAAGGTTATTTATTGCATCGACATGCCAACTTTTGGCATTATTAATTTTTCCGCGAAATATAATATGCCAATTTTTTTGTTGCATTTTTCATTTTTTGCCAAAGTTTTTCAAATACAGTCGAGTCTCGATTTAGTGGCCCTCCCGAAATTCGCAATGGAAGCCAATTATACGAATTCTGAAAGAAAAAAATAAAACCATCAAAATAGATATGAAGTTGGAAAATTTTTAATATAAAAAAATTGTAGATTTTACCCTTAACGAGATATGGCCATTTGAAGTTTGAGGCAAAATTTCATTATTTTTACTATTTTCAAAAATTCATCAAAAATCGGGTTTAGCTCACAAGGAAAGTTTTGCTTATTCGTGAATAAAATGTCCTTCAAAATTTAGTACATTTTTTGCGAAAAAAAGCAAAATTTGTAAAATCGGAGACCTTGGTGTTGTAGAGCTAGACTTCCTCTTCATTTTTGCGAAAGAATTTCTCAAAAATCTGTTAATTTGGTGGAGGAGTAGCATTTTGAAAATTACGTGTTTTTCAGAAAAATTTTCTTACTTTTATTGCCTGATCTTCAATATTAATTTATTGAAATTTTTTGGACATAAACATAAATGGTGTCAAGGGGAAAATTTTCATTTTTCTTGATTCGGGAGAAAAAAATCGTGTCAATAGACAACTTTAATTGATTCAGGGATATATTATACCTTTTTTTCATATTTTCGTTGGAATACACAGGCTTCAAAAACACTCCTTACTTCAAATAGAATCAATAAAAGCGGCAACATTTACNACTTTTTTTTCATATTTTCGTTGGAATACACAGGCTTCAAAAACACTCCTTACTTCAAATAGAATCAATAAAAGCGGCAACATTTACTGAGTTTGGACGGTCTTCGAAATAAACCCAAAATTCATCAATTTCTTCTCGAGGACAAGCGTATAAATGGTGTCCCAAGTGATGCCAAAGGAGATAGTTTTCAGTAAATTTCGTCATGCCGATGTCTTTCAATAACTCGACGTTTAGCTAAATTTATGTAAAAAAGATATTGAAAAATTATGATATATGCAGGGTGAGTCAAAAGTCAACTACCATCGGTTTATTGAGGATATCTCAGCCATTTTAAAAGATTATTCAATAATTTTTTTTCAAAATACTCCAAATTTCGAGGTCTACAAGAATCCAAAAATTTTTTGTCGCGCAACCCTTCTAGGCCCTTAAAAACGCAATTCAAAGCTTCAATTTGTGAAAAAAGCTTTATAGAAGGCTGCAAATAATTTTGGTCATGATGGGGTTTGAACCCGAGCCTATAGGCGCCAAAAACTAGTCCTTTGCTACTCGACCATGGGGTGTTTTAAGGAAACCTCCATGTTATGGTACT